>JMSH01000064.1:108422-143047 GCA_000712465.1 Huntiella moniliformis
CTCGTCGTCGGAGGAAATTGAGTGGCGGCGCTGGCGGGGTGTAGAATGTGAATGGGAGTGTCGTTTGGAATTGCGACGGGTCCCAGTGGATAACATGGAGGCAGCATCGTTGAATATAGAGGGCATTTTGAATCGTCAAGTCTCCAGGACCGGGTTGATAAGTATAGATAGATAGATAAATGTAGATATGGAATAAGAAAAGGGTCACAAAAATAAATAAAGTACGCGAAACGCGATATATATATCCGTCTGGTCTGGCCCCAGCCCAGCCCAATTCAGTTCAGCCAGCCAGCCGCCGTTTCACGCCCTAGTGGTGTATCGCACTGGCTATCCAATTATACATTGCATCGGATAGTCAGTAAAGTCAGTGTACTTTTCCCTTGGCTGGCGGGCAGGCGTGGATGGATATGTGAAAAACAAAGACAGATGTACGTACGCACGTCCTTTAAATCCATATATGCATGCACGCACCTCGCCACCCGCCTTGTCAATAAAGGTAGGAAGTGCACTGCTGAGCCCAACAATTCTAGGTAGTGGTGGACGTGCAGTCGGTAGGTAGGTATGTAGTCAAATCCAACACCCGCGTGCTTTCCTTCTTTCATTCTTTTCATGAGCCGATTTGATCGTGACGGGGTTCAAAGAAAGTATCTTTTCGTTGTTTCAATGGTGACTACCGCCCGGTTTTACGCCGCAGTTTCATGGCCTGGTATAGTATACTCATACATCGGGAAACACCCCGTCCACGAGAAAGCACAGAGCTCTAACATGTCCATGCCATGCCATCCGATCCATCAGTAGCCATGTCTCTTTAAAACAAGACGCTGCGAAAACTCAGGAACCTTACCAGGCCTAAATTACACGAGTCGTTTTAGCCCATGCCCGTGAAGCCCATGTGTATATAGAACCTGCATAACCGACCCAAACCATGGACCTGAAAAACAAAAAAACGAAACCAAGAAACGAACAAAAAAACAAATCAATTTTCAACAAAAAGTACATATCCTAAAAAATCAAATCCCCAAACTTAGGCAAAGAATCATTCTTACGCCTTAACAATTCTACAAACCAAATCCAACCCATCAACAGAGTCGCCCTCCGCCACAACCAGCCCCGAAACCTTACCAGCGTGAGGCGAAGAAATAACCATTTCCATCTTCATAGCACTCAACACGGCAATAGGATCACCCTTCTTGACCTCCGTACCCTCCTGTACTCTCAACTCAACAAGGACACCGGCCATTGGCGCACCAACCTGGCTAGAGTCACCAGCATCAGCCTTTGGCCGAGAAACGTTCTCTACAGATGCCTTGTTATCGTCAACAGTTACTTGTCTGACTTCACCGTTCATCTCGTAGAAGACTTCTCTCTGGCCAGTGTTCTCCGACAGAGGACCAACAGCCAGAAGCTTAAGAATCAGGACCTTGCCCTTCTCGAGTTCCACGTGGAATTCCTCGCCAATCTCGGGCTTGGTAAGGAAGTACCGAGTTGGCAGAACCGACAGGTCACCGAACTTCTGCACAAACTTGCGGTAGTCCTCGAATACCTTGGGGTACATAATGTACGAAGCCAGGTCAGTATCCGAGACGGGACCGCCAAACTTCTTAGCAACCTCCTTCTTGACCTTGGCAAAGTCGATAGGGTCCAGAGACAGACCAGGTCTGGTAGTCAACTTTCTTCTGCCTCTGAGGGCATCAGTCCGGAATGGCTCGGGGAAACCACCGAATGGCTGACCCATCATACCCTCCAAGAACTCCAAAACCGAGCCAGGGAAATCCAGCTGCGAAGCCTTAGCCTTGACATCCTCCATGGAAAGCTTGTTGGAAACCATGAACTGAGCCAGGTCACCAACAACCTTGGAAGTCGGGGTAACCTTAACGATATCACCCAGAAGCTCGTTAGCCTGCTCATACGCCTTCTTAGTCTCAGCCCACTGTGAACCAAGACCAAGAGATTGAGCCTGGAACATCATGTTGGTCAGTTGACCACCAGGAATCTCGTGCTCGTAAACCTCAGGGTCAGGACCGGTAAGGTGAGCCTCGAAGGGTGAGTACAGAAGACGGAGCTGGGCCCAGTAGGTGTCAAGAGCCCGGACGTGAGCGGGGTTCAGACCAGGGTCGTGCTCAGAACCCTCCAAAGAGGCAATGATAGCGTTGATGCTGGGTTGCGAGGTCATACCCGAAAGGGAATCGGTAGCAGCATCAACGGCGTCAGCACCGGCCTGGGCACAAGCAACCATCGAGGCAACACCGGTACCAGCAGAGTCGTGGGTGTGAACGTGAATAGGAAGATCGGGGTACTTGGCACGAATACCACCAATAAGAAGCTTAGCAGCGTGGGGCTTCAAAACACCAGCCATATCCTTGATACCAAGAATGTGAATATCCAACTTCATCAGTTCATCAACCAGAGCAAGGTAGTAAGCCAGGTTGTACTTCTTACCAGGGGTAAGCATATCACCAGAGTAGCAGATAGTCGCCTCAACGACACCACCAGCCTTGTGAACAGCCGAGATACCAACCTCCAACTGGGCAACATCGTTCAGCGCATCAAAGACACGGAAGATATCAACACCGTTCTTCTTAGCCTGGTCAACGAACTGGTCAATGGCATTGTCAGGGAGTGAAGCGTATGCAACACCGTTGGCACCACGAAGAAGCATCTGGAAGGGAATGTTGGGAACAAGCTTGCGCATCTTGCGGAGACGGTCCCAAGGGTCCTCGTATAGGAAGCGCATGGCAACGTCAAAGGTGGCGCCACCCCAGCACTCGAGAGAGTACAAGTTAGAAAGAGCGTGGCTAGTCTCCTTGGCAATGTTGAGAAGATCAACAGTACGAACACGGGTAGCCAGAAGAGACTGGTGGGCATCACGCCAGGTGGTGTCCATGATCAGAGTACCCTTGTATTCACGAATAGCCTTCGCGAACGCCTTAGGGCCCTGGTCGAGGATGATCTGTCTCCAACCCTTGGTGCAGGGCTCGCTAACGTCGATCTTGGCACCAGTGGCATCCCGGAGTTCAGGTAGGATGATGTCACCCTTGAGCTTAGGCTCGCCGACCTGGCCCTTAATGCTGCTGCCGTTGACGGCAACATCACCGAGGTAGGCCAACAGCTTCTGAGCACGGTTCTGGCCGCCAACAAGGTCGAAGAGCTGAGGAGTGTCATCAATGAAAGTGGTCCAGCAGTTACCGCTGATAAAAGTAGGGTGGGTAAGCAGCGAAGCGAGGAAAGGAATGTTGGTCTTGACACCGCGGATACGGAACTCGACGAGCGAACGCAGCATCTTGCGTCTGGCAATCTCAAAGTTGGAACCCAAGCACGTGCACTTGACCAACATAGAGTCGTAGTATGGAGTAATGACAGCACCGGCGAAACCGTTACCACCATCCAGACGAACACCGTTACCACCGGCTGACCGGTAAACCTCAATCTTACCAGTATCAGGCTGGAAGCTCTTGGCGGGGTCCTCGGTGGTAATACGGCACTGAATGGCGAAACCACGGGTGTTAATGGCATCCTGGGTAAGACCAATCTGCTCAAGAGTAGCACCAGCAGCAATCTGGATCTGCGCGGCAACGATATCAACACCGGTAATCTCCTCGGTGATAGTGTGCTCAACCTGGATACGGGGGTTGATCTCAATGAAGTAGTAGCGGTTCTGCTGGTCGACAAGGAACTCGGCAGTACCAGCGTTGCGGTAGTTGACTGACTTGGCAATGCGCACAGCATCAGCCAGGATAGCATTGCGAGTCTCCTCAGGAAGATCCAGAGCGGGGGCAATCTCAACGACCTTTTGGTGTCTACGTTGAACAGAGCAGTCACGCTCGTACAGGTGGACTACGTGGCCATGGTTGTCACCCAAAAGCTGGACCTCAATGTGCTTAGGCTTGTCAAGGAAACGCTCAACAAAGACGGTACCGTTACCAAAGGCAGAGGTAGCCTCAGAAGTAGCACGCTCAAAGGCCTCCTTAAGCTCGGAAGCCTCACGAACGACACGCATACCGCGACCACCACCACCAAAGGCAGCCTTGATGATGATTGGGAAACCGTACTCATCAGTGAAACTCTTGACCTCCTCGTAGGTACCAACGGCATCCTCAGTACCAGGAACAACTGGAACCTTGGCGGCAATGGCGAGCTTACGGGCAGAAACCTTGTCACCCAGGGCATCAATGATGTCGGCAGTAGGACCAATGAACTATATGACGTCAGGGTTAACACAGGGTTCGCGGGTAGATGCATGCATGCGGAAATGCACAGACACACACTACATTGGAGTATGTATGCATGTTAAACGGCATTTAAGGGAGACCGGAGTCGATGGACCAAAGGAGATCGGACGGCCGGAAGAAGAAACAAGAAACAAAAAGACTTACCACAAGACCAGCCTTTTCAACCTTGCGGGCAAATTCGGCGTTTTCAGAGAGGAAACCATAACCGGGGTGGATCATCTGGGCGCCGTGGTCGACGGCAATTTTGATGATTTCATCCTGGGCAAGGTAGGCACCAACGGGGGTATACTGGCCCCTCTTTCCAATGACATAAGCCTCATCGGCCTTTTGTCTGTGCATAGACAGACGGTCCTCATAACTGAAGATGGCGATAGTGTGAAGGGAAAGCTCATGGGCCTGTGATTTTGTTAGTCATTTAGCCGGGTCATTGGATATTCACGGGTTAACTTACAGTACGGAAAATCTGTTAAAGCGGCACAATTGCCTTGTTAGTAAATCATGTAACTTAAAAGTGTGTGGTTATTAGACGTTGGACGTCAGTCATGTCACCTGACCAGGTAGCTGAGTTGACGGTGCAACGGCGTAGCCGGCGGGGCAAAGGAAAACGGAAATCTAGCATACACGGATAGCTAATTAAGCTCGGTTAGTCCTTTGAACTCCAAATACAGGGCATGCATGTGAAAAAAAAGCCAGCAGCAAACAGGGTTTCCATCCACGATCCCAAAGCCGCCTATATCCCAATCTAGCCAGCTTGGAAAGCAGGAGGGGCTTATTTTGCGCCCGGTCCTGGAACTGATAAGTAACCAGCTAGCTAGCTAGCCAGCCAATCAGTCAGGGTCATCGGGCCGTCGGCGGAAAAAGGATCGGGACAGTTATAGGTGGATATAAGAAGAAAGTAGTTTGCGACTATGAAGTCATAATGCGATGATGGGCCGATGATGAGCGTTGGAGATGGTAAGATACTTACGAATTTCACCACGGTTGGCGACTATGACGCATGTTAGTAAGGAGGTGACATAGCTTGTAAGGTGGGGTTGATAACGGGCACCATAGAGACTAAGCGGCTTAGCGAGAATGTATATTGAACCGCGGAAATGCAAGGAAAACTTTTGTTGGCGCGGCGCAAGCGCAAACTGGCGAGTTTACACGTCACATATATAGGTCTCTGATGATGCCCACCCGTGGTTGTTTAAGAGAACATACCCAGAATCTTCTTCATTTGCATGATGCTCGAGTTGGCGCGGATGTGGTGGATAGTCTTGGTCTCCTCCACATCGCTGTCCTCAAAGACATCGGTAAAGGTGGGAGCCACCTCAGCCATGGCGACAATGTGATTTGATATAGATTAAGAAGGAAAGAAAAAGAAACAAAAAGGTATAAGTAAGAAAATGGAAACTACAATGTTACAAGTAGTTATAAAAGTCAAGTATCAGTGACGATATATATAATATCAAGATCCAGACCGGCTGTTAGGATGAATCAAAACAAAAAGAAGTTACCGTCAAGTAAATAGTTTCTAGAGAAGAAGGAAAAGAAAGAAAGGAAGAAACTACCCCTCGAAGCGGGGAGACATGTTCCAGATATACAACTTTCCCCCTCCGGCGCACCAAGTTTCCTTGTGTGTCCCAAACCCCGCTACTCTACGCAGGACAATACCAAATCTGACTAACACGGCGGGACAATTCCAGGCCAGCCTCTAGCCAACTCTCAGTCACGGTCTACCCACGTCATTTTTTTTCTACTTGTCTCTATCCCTCCCCCCGTCTCTGGAGTTATCACCGCAATACGCCGCGGACCGTGGGGCGATAAAAGGATTTGGATTTTTTCGATTAGGTGGGTGGGAGTTACCGTTTTGGGAGGTGTAAAGTTTACGGGCATTAGCTTTGAGTAGCCAATTAGGAAGGGGCATGTGAGGGGGTTCTTGAGTTTTTTTTTTGGAGAGTGGCGAGGATAAATGGAATGAATGACTAGAGGACGAGATTTTGATGGTAGAGAAGGAAAATGGAAAGATATGGCGTGGCATGTGTTTTGGTAAGTGGATACTTCTGGGAGCGGCTTAAAGGGATGGCCATTGCTGTTTTCATAGGGAAATCTTCACGTCATCGCAGCTATGAACCAGTGTTAGAAAGAACCTCTGACTAAAAGCAAGTAACCAAACGACACAACGTCGTTATCAACTAACTCATTCTTTCGTTTTCAATGCTACACACGTACACACGCACACGAATGTATACACCCTCCAAATAAACACCTTCCCCGCGCATCATCACACCTCCCTCTATCCCTTTCTCCAACTTCGTAGCACCTTCCCTTCCATGCCTGAAGCTACCCCGGCGAACCTCCATATAAAACAAGCCGAATGCAACGCCCCGCCGTGGTAATCACCAGTAATCCCCGACCAAGGCGTGCCATCCAGGTAACAACGGTAGCTTTCAACACAAGGTAGCATCCTCTTTTTTTTTTTTTTTTTTGTAGATAGGGTAGGTAGCTTCATGAACGTGGAAGAATGCCCGTGCAAGCTTGAAGGAAGGAGCTTGGGCGCGGTCCGGTGGGACGATTGGAGGGGGAGCTTTGCTGGCTGGTGGTTTTGATGACATATTTAGATGGAGGTACATTTTTGATGATCTCACGGACTTTTTTGTGAGCGGGACGGTGGTTCGGGGAGTCGTCGGGGTGGCTATTCTTTCTTCGTTGACTTGCCAAGTGTATTGCACTCATGTACTCATGTACACATGTACACATGTACATGCCTGTGAACGGACGATGGACGGCTGAGTTCAGATAATCAAAGACAGAGCCGCCGGTCACACTCGGACAATGTAAACGACACACGCCCCTCCCTTCCTTCTTAATTGTCCGTCTTCTCACCACCGTGATGACCGCCCAATCAATCAAATACAACCGTACATATCTACAATAATAGTAGCTACGTCCAATAAATCCCTTCTCTTCCGTCCTCGGCGTCCTACCTTCCCAGCACAAACCACCATAACCCATGACATGAGTCAACGACGCCAAGTCTTCAAGTCTAAGTTACCTACGTATGTATCAACCCGCCCGTCCAATTAACAAAGTCACCAAAAAATCTCGTAAAAGAATTATAATCAAAATAAACCACTCAAGTCTCCGCTCCGATCTTCTTCCCATGTGATAATCAACACGCCCCCCTCCAAAAAAAATGTAAAACCATTAGTCCACTTCCCATCAGATACCCTGATATCTTTTCATAAATCCTCAAAAAAATCCTACTCCCCACCTATGTATCTTCATCACCGGCCCTCGGAAAACCATATCTACTAATAAACCCTAGTTAGGGTATTCTTATGACAATTGACATCATAGAAGACAGAGATTATGATAGCTTTAGACGGTTTACTAAAGAGAAGAAAGGAAGTTGAAAGTGAGAAAGTACTCCCGAGGAATGCAACCTTGAATACAAAGTGACTGTTTTTCTTCTCTTTTTTTGCATGGACGCTGCAGGCTCCCGGTTGTTGGTTTATAGGTACACTTGCCAGCTGGGCCAATGGGGAACGAGCTGATTGCCATGTTCCCATACTACCTCGAGACAAATCACATTGTACAACCTGATAAGTCTGTAATCCCCAACCTCTTGCCGCCCTCACACATGCATACATATCAATCCAGGCCATGTGACCAGCATCATCTCCAACTGTGCATAGACAACAAATCTTTGTTCCATCATCATCCCCATCTATGTGCATAGTATTCAAACATACAAAACAAATCCGTTTACGCCTTCTTCACCTCTCCAGCCGCCTTCAAAGCTCTCTCCTTTCCGCCCCAATAGTTATAATCCAAGTACCGGTATCCCTGGGTCAACTGCGCGCCCTCGTTGACAAAGTGGCAGCCAAAGAGGAGGAAGTTACGAGGCGACACGGCGAGGGCGTAGCGCATGAAGACGAGAGAGTAGATGGTAAGAGCGCCAGTCATTTGGCCCGAGATACTATAAGAGAAGTGGTTAGTATTTCCCAATGAGAACCCGTCATGACAAGAACGGAACTTACAGAGACGCATCCTTCTGGGTGTCAAGGACAGCAGCAACGGGGATACCAAAGTTGGAGACGGGACCCCAGAAATCTATAGTGTATGGGTTAGTTACTTTACTTTGCCAATATACCGGGCGGGAAGTAGGTGGGGCTTATTAGGGACAGGTAGATTGTATAGTGGAGATATATCGGGACAAAGACCGGCCATGTTGATAAGGTGATGAACCGGATGAGATGACTGATGACGGACGATAATCACCAGATATTCGCCAACTCGACAATACCACAGCGCTTGGAAATACCGCATATGCGTATTCAGTCGAGAAAGTATCCAGCCGTGTAGAGCTGCGGTATCGCTTCGATTCGGTATGAATTCATCGTTCGGTCGGTCTGTCCATCCAGCGGTTATCCCTCACCAACAATCGCAAGTCCCCCGCCAAATCAAGTCCACCAACACCGTCTCCGTCGCCTCCGTCCTCCGTCCCGACCCATCCCCCATCACGCCCAAGAAAAACTCACGTGTCGAACAAACGTAATCCGACACCGGGTTAGACCGGATCTTCGCATTAATAGCCTTAATAAACGCAGCCATTTTCAAAAAAAAAGAAAGTCTCTAAACTACCAAACAAAAAAAAACAATCACTTCTCAAAAAAAATCAACTTCACAAGTCGTCATAGATGGCCAAACGCCACACCAATTTTACAGACCCACTTTGAGCCTCGCTTGGGCTTTCTGGCTTGGGCGGGTTAGATAGACGGAATCTTCTGAGTATGGCGAATTGAGCGGTAGCGATTGGAGATTTAGAAAAGAAAAGAGGACTGGATTGGAGACAACTCGCCACTGCTGTTCCTCTGTGCAATACATAAGACTTATGGCCTGTTTTCTGATGCATCCGGAGTGACGGACCCCGGACATACCCAGGGTAACTCCAAGCGCCATCGGACTTATCATACGTATGTATCACGTGCATCGGATTAGGGTTTGTAATCAGTATCTAGACCTCACACATGCACACATGATGATAACAATGAATATCAAGACGAGAAAACATAGATTATCCAACCGATATAAAAACCCATCGCAGACTGGAACTGCACATAATGACCACCCAACTAAGCCAAGTAGCGATATCCACCCTCATCATCTCTCTCCATATAATCTCTATCCATCAACGTCTCGATCTGCTTCTTTATCAAAGAGACTTCCGGCACAAACTGTCCTGAAACCTGCTTGATAACCTCTGTAATCAGGTCTCCGTGAAGCATAGTTTTCCTCTGCTTCATAACCCTCACAATTGCAGCGTCAATGGCAAACTTGCGTTGACCCTCCTGCTTCTTTTCTGACTCGTGACGCTCCGTATCAGTCTCAACCTTTGCCGTAGATGTTTGAGGGAGACGTAACTTGACACGAATAGACTTATTGATAAACGCCGGGTTCCAAGTAAACTTGTCCTCTGGCTTAATTGCCTTGGTTTCAGGACTCTTGTTCAAAAGGCGACACTTGGGATTGGCTGAAAGCATGAACATAGTCTTCATGAGTTCCGTTTTTCCCATACCAGTAATCTCCCGAATCTGTTCAAACGACTGGCCCTCCGTAGCTGCATCAGCTCCATTGAATAGCAACAAAACTCGCATGCCAAAAACAGGCATGTTGATTTCGTATCTGCGAGGTCTGTTTAGAAGTGCAGACTTCCCTTCAACCGCAGGGAAACGGCAAGTCATGTCGCAAAAAGCGGCTGCCGAACACCACCGGAGTACTCTCGATTCATGTAAAGATCCATAAAAGGCTGTAAATGCTTCCACGGCTGGCTTTACCTCCGCAGGCCAACGACAATCCATCGGGTCTTCTGAGTTCTGGTCTTCCTTTTCTTGGGTCTCACTCTCTTGGCCGCCAAGTGCAGAGACCGGCCATGATCCGTTGGTGAGAACCTGTACACTAAAGTCGATGCCGCTGGTGTCTTTAGCCTTGAATTCGGATGAAGTATAGTCGCTTGCCATGCTCGATGAGAGGGTT
This sequence comes from Huntiella moniliformis, assembly GCA_000712465.1. Taxonomy (NCBI): domain Eukaryota; kingdom Fungi; phylum Ascomycota; class Sordariomycetes; order Microascales; family Ceratocystidaceae; genus Huntiella; species Huntiella moniliformis. The sequence continues at coordinate 118,673 of JMSH01000064.1, forward strand.
AAATCGTTAACCATCTTTTCGAAATTCTTGGTGAAATTAGAACCGAATTCCTTTTTGAGGTTAGAAACCAGTTCAATCTCAAATTGGCGGGATTGTTCGGCCTTGGGCGCAAGAAGTCGTCTAGCCATGTGTCGTTGGTAGTATGATTGGAACTCGTCCTTTTGCTCCAGATATCTAATCAACCGGACAATTTGCATGGCTTGGCTATAGATACCAGACTGGTCAAGCCCAGACGACTGTACCTTGTTAACACAGTCATCGATGTACACTGACAGAAACTCGGTCGCGCGTGAATGGTTGTTGATGAACCGAGAAAACCCTTTGCCAACCTCAGCAGCAATAATGAAATCACCTTTGCAACTCTCGTTAACAATCTCATCGAACTTGGCTTCTAACTGTACGACCTTGTGCACCCAAATCATAGCAGCCTGGGTTCTCTGTGCTGTTGCTGATTTTTTGCCCTGCGACTCTACCGCATCAGCTTGTCTTGCGGCATCAAATTCGGCCTTGAGCTCAGCCTGCATGGCAATACCATCTTTGTGGACCTTGTTTTGTATGGCGGTTTTGAACACAGTGCTATTGTCCAATTTCTGATCCAAGGAGTATAGGTCATGAATATTAGTAAACTCCTGGCGGTCGATCATGGCGGCGAGTCCTGTTTTTTCGTTACAAATCAACTTGGACATATACTTTGAGACCAAGCGAGTCTTGACTGAGTTGACGAGGTGTTCGGTTGTCGCTTCTTGTAGATATGTTTTGCATCGGTGTTTTTCAGCCTGGAGAGCAGCACAGGAGACTTCAACCCACGCGGGAACGTTGCCAGTTTCGAGCAGTTTGGCTCCAAGGGTATCGTAGAAGTCGTTGGTTTCCGATATCAATGTTGGCTGGAATCTAGCCACATAATAGGAATCGCACAAAGCCGGGGCATCTTCGTCGGCTGTGAGAGAAAGTAACATGTACGTACAGCTGGCCACAGCTTGCTCATCGATCTGACGCCCTTCGCGTTCTCTGAGGATTTCATCAAGCATTAATCGGCTGACAATGTCGTAAAGTGAATACTCTTCATGAATGAACCCCAACAAAACTTTATCTCGGAATAGACGCAAGGCATTTACCATTGTGCTGATGTCTCTGTTCTCTTGTTGTCCTACTCGGTTCACGTACATGCAAACATCGGAAAGCATGGAAGAACTTCGAACGTACTCATCCCACACATTCGTAATCGATGTTATAGCTTGAGCACAAAAGGCCCTCTTCTCCTCTGAGTCCTTTTCGTGTTCAGAGAAGAGCAAAGAACATGACGGCCCTGAAATGCTATTCTTCAACGAGGGGAGAATGGTGCTTTCCAGCCAAGCCGTAGTCTTCCGTTCAATTCCATCCAGAAGAAAGTCGATGTGTCCAGATGTCGTCAGATTATAAGCCATGCGGTAGGCCGCTTCAAAGGTCATACCAGCTGATTTCTTTTGGAAAATTGTTTCTATGGCTTTCTCTAACGACAGCCAGTCTCGGTCTCTCCGCATAGCGGGGTTATCAACTGACTACGCGGCGTTAATACATGATTATGGGAAAACCTCAGGGTGATACTGACAGATCTTTTACCGCCGGGGATACGAATTCTCTGTTTCCGACCGGAACGGTTAGGACGTCCAGACATCATCTTGATCGATTTATGATTGGTTGTGAACCAATTATGCAGAAGACGGATCAGGGATGACAGTGGAGATATCAAAGGTTGGATGTACTCGGATGACACCAAATGGGATTGTAGATTTAGACGATGGGTAAGCACAAAGTGGGTTTACCGTCGTGAAAAATATAGGTCGTATCACCTAAGTAGTTGCGACACAGGGAAATGACGATAGCAAAGAGTACAATATCGTGGTGAAGGAAAAGTCTCATCAAAATGTGAAGATAATTAATGCCGTAAATTGGTACGCCGAGACGAATACAGTCACTATAAGAATTAGTGGCGGGTTCATTGCTTTAGCTACCCACAGGGTTATACATGATATATACTAGGGTTATCATACGATTATTGAGGAGCTCAAATTCATCAAAAACTTCAGAAGATACGATTTGAAACTTCCAATTCAGTGATTAAGGGAAATGAGACGTAGAAGGGATTCACACCTTTTGTAAGAAGAGCGACAATTCTGTTGGCGCATTCAAGACGAAGTCTCTTGGTTCGTGTATACCACGATCAGGATGCCGACGGGTGACAGGGGCTCAAATTGAAGACGGAAGCGGAAAAAGAATCGAGGATAACGGAAGGGAGAAAGAACAAAGACGCGAATGATCAATTACCGATGATGAAAACCAGATAACTCAATGGAAATAACCCAAAAAAAAAGAGGTAGGAAAGGGAACGACAAAAGCTGGATTGGAAGGGGCAAGCAATGCTATTTAATCGTAACCGGGGAAATGACGTAGGCTGATGTCTTACACTCTATACTAATGGACAGCTTATCGATAAAAACTTTTTTGTGGGGAATAGCTAGCGGAACATGGTGGTAATCCATAGATTTGACGACAGCATCTAAACACCTTAGATCCCCAATCTCTAAATTATATCTTTCCTAGATACCAACACCGACAGAATTCCCCCAAAATGTTTCTACTACGCCGATCCATCCCCCGCCTATCCGTCCGGGCCCCACTCACCCCAGCCGCCATCCCCAGACTCCCGGCTTTTCTTCCCGCCTGGACCCCATCAACCGTCACTTCCCTCCGTCTCTACTCTAGTCCTTCTGACAAAGCGCCTCTTCCTACGCCGCCATTAAGTCAGACATCGAGCACGTCATCAGAGACTTCGGCGTCTGAGGATGAGGCTTCTGAGGTTTTGAAGCGGAAACTTCAAGAACCGCACTTTCGGTTGTCGTTCACTTGCAAGCCGTGCAATCAGCCGTCGCAGCATATCATTTCCAAGCAGGGATATCACTTTGGTTCGGTTCTGGTGACTTGCCCGTCTTGTTCGGCACGTCATGTTATTTCAGATCACTTGAATATTTTTGGGGATAAGAAGGTTACTGTGGAGGATATTTTGCGAGAGAAGGGGGAGACTGTTAGAAAGGGAGTTGTTGATTCGCTGGGAAACATCGAGTTTACCAATGAATCAAAGTGAGAAGATAGAGAGACCAAGTGTACGATAGATGATGTAATATTACAATGTATAAATAGACAAAATGAAACTTTTGATATAAACAAAACAACCAGATACTCAACCAACAGATTACCACCCCTTATATGACTGGCGCATAGTCTTGTGGTCCTTACCCCTCTGAGCTCTCTTAACCTTCTTCCGCTCAAACTTCTTTCTCTTATCCCGTCCATGCTTCTCGGGCATCGCAACAGCCTCAATCTTTCTCTTCGCCTGTCTCTCCAAACGTCTCGCCTTAACCTCCGCACGCACCTCGAGCACAACTCTCGTGTACTCAGCAACACCAACTCTCTTCTTGATCCAATCCATCAGAATAGTCGCCCGAGTCTTAACAAACTCCATCTTCTCCTTGTATCCAGCATCAATCGAGAATGCAGTGGGGATCTTTCTATCCGTAACCTGGTGCAACGGGAACATGATGGTCTTCAGGTACCCGGTCAAAGCCTCAGGCGCCAACCTGCGACACAACATGGTGAGGGTGTTGATAGCAGCGACCTTGGGAGGGACGGAAAGAGGGTGAGGAGGGCTCTCGCGACGCAAGACAAAAGAGAGTTTCTTGAAGAGGAAGTGCAGCGTGAAAGTGGGTGTTTCAAGATCGGCATTGTCGACTTCGGGGTCAAGGGTGATAGCAGAAATAGCAGCGGCAACAAGAGCCGTCTCTTCGGGGGTCTCTTCAACCAGACGGGCTTCTGACCAGTCAGGCATTTCACCGTCAGAGTCAGATTCCTCCTCGTCTTCATCCTTGTCTTCCTCATCTTCCTTGTCAGAGGTCTCGCCAGTAGGAGCATCCTCGTCATCCTGGTCCACAATCTCACCCTCCTTCTTGCTACCTTCAACCTCCGCCAAAGTCTGACCCAAGAAGACCAACATTTCACCAGCAGTATCAGCCAACTCCGTCTCAACCTCGCGTTGAGTCAAAATACGCAGAGCCAGCTTGGCAAACCGAACAACACCCTCGGAGCCAAGCTCAAGACCATGGGAACCAACCATAGCGCCTTCCTCAGTTCGGGGGACTTCCAAGGCATTGGAAGCGAAGTCAAGTAGGTACTGTGACATGAGACGAGCAGCGTTGTACTTGACCGTCTTGTCAGGATGCGGCATCCAATGAGCGAGGGCACTCCAAAGATTAGCCTGGCCCTTAGAAAGAAGGATGGACGGAATGCGAGTGGTCAAGATGCGGACGACATCGCAGACAATGTTAGCAGTGTCAGCATCGAGGATATCGTCCTTGTCAGTGGCGCCCTCTTCGTCAGGAAGGACACCAGCAATAGCCTTCATGAGAAGCTTCAAGTCCTTCTTGTTTTCCTCAGCTGACTTGGCAGCTTCAAAGTACAATCCAAAGGTCTTGAGACCAAGGCCAAAAACGGCACGGTTCTTTTCGCCCTTAGACAGCCACTCTCTCAAAAGTCCCAGGAAGGTAGAAGTGTGTTCGGCACCGGAACGGAAAAACACCTTCTTGATAAGCTCAGCCGCAGCAAGACGGCACTTGTCTGAGTCATCATTGGCCATGACCATGACAAGAGGAAGGAAAGTGGTACCGGCAACCTCCTGGACAAAGTCATCAGCCGACTTTTGCAGAAGCAAGTGGATAATTTCCATAACTGAAATACGACCACCTTCACGGGGGTACTTTAGGTTGGTAACGATGAAAGCCATCTGCTTAGCCCAACGAGCCTTCTTCTGGGGGTAATCGCGAAGGAACTGGAAGAAAGCACCACGAGCAAGATCACGAGTGTCCTTATCATCGTTGGTAATCATGATGGTACCGACATAGTCGAGGATATCGTAAACAGCGGCAGTCTCAATCTTACGGTCAAGAACAGAGCGCAGGAAGTTGAAAGTGACATGGCGGTATAGAGGGTTTGTCAAATCATCCTTGAGCTTCTCTGCCAAAACATCAATTGCTGGTGTGCGGACCTCGATATCGGGGCGGTCACGGAGAACAACAGAGAGGAACTTGAGGGCAGCTTGGGCAGCCTCAGTGGTCGTAGAAGGAGACTGAGAGATAGTTTTGGTAGCTTCCTTGACGGCAACCTTGTAGACACCATCAGCACCGGGGCCCTTTTCGCTCGACGCCGCTGGCCAAGGGACTTTAGAAACAGTGACGAGGAACTTGAAAACGGCAATCTTGACTTCCTCCTCTCCATCAACGATACCGTCACCCAAAATCGGCACAAAGCCCATCAGGTTCTTAGGGGTACGCAGCGAATCAAAACGCTTAGTAACTGCACGAAGCAAATCAATGGCAAAACGGATAAGCTTGTAGGTGTGCTTGGTGGTGGCACCCCGCTCCGATTTCTTGGCACCCTTGACAATGAGGTATCTGCGGATCTTGGGGTCAATCTTGGGCTGCTTCTCAACCTTCTGGCTAGCATAGACAGTCTTGACAACCTCGTAGCAGAAGACCAGAGAATCACGGGACTCGGCGGCCTTGTTTTGGACGAGACCGGCAGAGACACGGGCAAGTAGGGCGTCGATCTTGCGGACGATACGGAGATCAACACGCTGGAGCAGCATATCCTTCATGGGCTCAATGAGATCGACCAAATGAGTAATGGACGCAGTCTTAGCAATCAACTCCATGGAGTCCTGGGACTTGGAGGCCTTGATTTCCTTGGTAGCGGTGGTGTATCCATCAGCATCCTTCTCTTTACCAGTAACACCGAAGATATCGTCCATGATAATGTTGACCATGGGGCCGAGACAGTAGTCGAGAGAGCCCTGACCAAATTTGGGGATGACAGCAAGAAGAAGAGAGTGCATAGTGTAAGACAACACGTGGAGCTGGTAACCTCTCTGAAGAGCACCCTGAAGTTCCTTGAGAATGAAGCCAAAGTACTCAGCACCCAGAACAACAGCAATCTGAGTAAGAGTATCACGAGCCATCTCACGAGACTCCCAGGCCTTGGACCGGAGAATGTGGCAAATGTCGGTAAGAACGGGGGCCAGACGGACAGACATATCATCCTTGGGCAGAATGGTAAGGAGTTTCACGATGATCACACCCACGGGGGTACGGTAGGAAACCTCGGATTCATCCTTCTGATGCAAATGCTTGAGCAGGGGAGGCAGGAAGTTGGAAGTAATGTCACCACAGAGCTTGACGTTGGTGGGGAGAGAAGTAGTCAGACGGGGGTGGGCAGAGGGGGCGGCGTCGGTATCCATAGGAATCTCGACAGCAGGCTCTTCCTCGGGGACTTCATCACCCTCAGTCTTTTCAGTCTCGTCGACTTCCATCTCAATAACAGCTTCAACGGCCTCAGTAGAAGGAAAGACTTCCTCGCGAATCTTCCAAACGGTCGTCAAAGCATCGGCAAAACGGCCCATCAACCGGACATTCTGCTTTTGGAAGTCAGGCTTCTTCTCAATGTAGCCGACGAATCTCAACAGAATAGAGCGGTAGTGTCTGAACTCAAGACTCTTAGCCAACACTCCTAGAACACCCGTAGCCTTAGCACCCATGGCAGGATCAACATTTTCGCCGCGGTTGAAGATGAAGTGCTCCAGCAGGGGAATGAAGAAGGAACTCAAGTTGGTAGAAGAGATTTCGCACTCTTCATTGGCAGATACGAGCAGATCAAAGGCTTCCTGTTGCTTAGCCATGGAGGGAGAAAGCAGGTTGAAGAAAAAGGTAGGCTCAGTTGCATCGTCCTCCATTTTCCGCAGACCAGCAAGATCGCGGATAGGACCCCAGGTGGGAACCTTGACGAGCATGTAACCCATGACACGAAGGCACTCACGACGGACAGTCTCAGATAACTCGCGGGCACCAGTGTAAAGGGAAGGCAGAACGATATCCTTCAACTCTGTCTCGTAAGCAGGGCGTTCGCCCTCGTTGTTGGCAGCCTCGACGTCATCAATGAAGCGACGAAGGGAATCGGCAGAGTTGGAGGCAAGAATACCGTACTCTTCATCCCACTTCAGGTAAAATACCAAGTTGTGGAGAATCGGCAGCCACTGGTTGGCAGTGAAGGGAGTATCGCGCTGCTTAGAAATGGCGTTGTAACCCTTCAAGCGGCGGTCGTAGTCAGGCTCATCAGAGAGACCCTCCTCGTAAGCGTTGAGCTCAGCGCAGATCTCGGCAACCTCAACAAGAGACTCGTCACTCTGCGACAAAACGGTCAATACACGGCACAAGGCGTCACGGTTGCTACGGTCCTTAAAGTAAGAGAATAGCTTAGCAAGAGCCTCGCGGATCTTGACAGACAACTCGGATGAGTCTGATAAACGGGGACCTTCCAAAGCAACAAAGCGCTCCAAGACCAGAAGAATCTTTCCCTTGGTGCGGGGGTTGACCTTTCCTGGAGGCTGTGCTAGGAGACGAGTAGAGATGTCAAGAACGGCACGAATGTTGTGCTTGGCATCAACGAAAGGAGCAAGCTCGATGATTGTGTCAACGCAGGCTTCAAGGAGATCGTTGGAGGAAGAGGGAGAAGACAAAACAAGAGTGATGTGAGAAAGTACAGTGTCAAGGTTAGTCTCGAGAAGCTCGTCCTTAATGAGCTCGTTGTACTCAGACTCAACCGCGGGCAGCTGGGCAAGGTGCACGAGGTTCCGGAAGACTCTAAGGGCGAACACCTTGACGTCATTCTTGGCCTTCTCGATACCCAAAATTTGAGCGAGCTGGGGCAAAATCTGGCCATCAATAGCGAGGAACATGGCAGCGCGAGGAAGTTGAGACCACGTGTTGACCAACTGCATCATGTTAGAAACACCCTGGGTAGACTCAGCGGGAAGCTTCTCCAAACGGGGGGAGACCAACTCGCCGACCATGCTGGGAGCATAGGGAGTCCACTGGAAGTCGGGAGCATTCCGGAAGAGGGAAATCAAGCACTTGAGACCAGTGGTGCGGGCTGACCGCAGAAGCGAAGTAGTGCTAGAAACTTGTGGGGTAGGTTTGGTCTCGACAACAGCAGTTTCGCCCTCAACAGTCTCGCCAGAGGCAGCAGCAGGCTCTTCGTCCTCGGCATCCTCCTCCTCGGCGATACCGCGAAGGCGACGAACAGAGAAGAACAAGCAGTACAGTACAGCGTTGGTAAGGGTATCGGCGTAGGGAAGAACGCTAGTTCCCAACTCATTAATGAGAGCACCAGCCATGTTGAGGAAACCAAACTGCTGACGAATGGGAATAAGCTCACGATCAACAGTCTCGAGACGCAGGACACCAGTGTCACTAAGCACACGAACACCCTTGAGAGCGCCAAGGGCAATGTCGATAAAGGCACCGAGATCCGCGACCGAAAGGTTACGTAAGACGGCAAGACGGGTAGCCTGAAGACCGTTGCGGCCGGAGGCAATACCCTTCTTGGAAATGGTACGACCGTACAACAAGCGGAGAAGAACGGGCATCAACTGCTCGCGATGACCGGGCAGAATCTCCTGCTCGCCTTGCATGAGAAGAGTAAGTTCGTTCTTGAATTTACCTTCGTCAAGGAGAGCTTCCAAACGCTCAGCATACGGCTTGACAGAAGGTTGCTTCCAGGTGAGGATACCCTTGAGAGCAAGACGCTGGATGTCAATATCACCGTTACCCAGAAGAGTCAACAGAGCATCATAGACACGCTCGTGCTGGAAGAGAACGATGGGGTTAACGAACTGCTCAATGACGCGGAGCATCTGCTTGCGGTCAAACAAAGACCAAGATTTATCGGCCTCACTGGAGACTTCCGATTCAGACTCGGCATCGTTGACAGACCAGGCAAGGAAGTGCGGGACGAACTGGCGCGACTTGGTCTCGGCAAGAAGAGGAAGAGCAGTGAAGACCTTGAGGGCACGACCACGGGCTTGCTCGTGATGAGCGGCAACTAGGGCTTGCTTCTTGTCAAAGGAAGAGATGAGTCTGCCCAAAGAATCGGTAACGTCATTGTAGATGCGGCCGGAAAGCTCCTCGTTGTAGGCAACGTTGGTACACTCGAAATCGGTAACAATCTTTTTACTCCAATCGGATGGGCCGGACGAAGGACCAGTCCATTTAGGTGATGGGACGGAAAGCCAGTCGAAAGCAAGAACCGACAGATGGGTCTCGCCAACCTTGGATTCGGCCACCTTTTGCATGGCCTCAACGGCGTAATCCCAGGACGGGGCCAACTTAACCGTCAGTGAACCAAACAGGAACGCTGGGATGGCTTTTTGAAGCCATTCCTCGGTGATGGCTGCGTAGCATAGACCAAGCTTGCGCATCAACATACCAATGGTACGGGTATTGGCGAGCTCCAGTGGCGTGTGCTCAATGCTAACCATGGTGTCAAGGGCTTCTTGGGCTGTGGTAACGTCGGAGAAGAACTCGCGGAGAAGAAGAAGGGAGTTGTAGCGGGTCTCATGAGAAGAGGTGGAGAGATTAGAGATTAGAGGGGCGACGGAAGACTCGATGTCAACAGTAGCAGGCTTGTAAGAATCAGCTGCATCGGCTTTACGGGCAGCCTCTCGTTGTTGTGAAGCCAAAGACTGTTCATATGTGAGAAGAGAATCCAGGTAACCGACAGAGCGACCGAAACGAGGCAACGCGCCTCTCAACAGAGGTTGCAGTGCTGGGTCTAATGGGTTGCTCTTGTTCATTCTCAGGTACGTTCTGAATCCTCTTGATACAACGAAGTGGACCTCATCCGAATCCAAAAAAGTCTCTGGTCTTAACGCGACCATCAGCTTCTTAAGCATCAAGTCCGCCATCTTTTGATTGGTGCTGGAGCTCACAACGCAGGACTCAAGAACCTGAAGAAGAGCAGCACATTTTGGGAGATTATCAACGTCGAGGGTCTCGAATTGGGTGACAATCTGGTTTTGCCAGGCTTGGGGGATTGTGAAGCCTTCCTTTTCTGACGGAGTGGGAATAGCAGTGAGAGTGACAAGGCGAGGGATGAGGAGGCAGAGAAGTTCCTCGTTGTTGGCGTCAGTGTAAGCAGTAGCAACGAAACTAGGAGTTGTTAGTAACTCTACGTAGTGGGGACTACACGATGGAAAATAACATACCTTTGGAAGGGCTTCAGGAACAAACTCTTAAACCGCCCCGCGTCCATCTCGGCAAAGAGAGAGCAAAACTGTATGTACCATTGCGCAAACGGTTGTTTGCTCATAATAGCACTGAATTTTGTGATACTGGTAATCAGAGAGTCGATAGGAGCCAATTGCCACAACATGCCACAGTTAAACATCACATGGTTCCAGAAGGGCTTGGATTCCGCCTCAGAAACCTCAGGAGCTCCCGCAGCAATGGCATCCAATACTGACATGAAAGACTTGACGACAGGACCCCAGTTAGCAACCCGGTAACCCTTTCTCACACCGATGATGGTTCCGTACACACGGAATAACGGAAGTAATCTCCATGGTGAAGACTTGTTGTGGGCAGCAACCTGGGCATCGCCAAACTCGCAGATAGCAGTGATTGTTTCTTCCATGGTCTTGGCGTTGGCGTGGTGAAGGAGACTCGTGAGAACACCGCAGGTAACGTCAGTCCAAACGGTTTGATCCACCAGCGCATACTCCTCATTGGGGACAGCCTTTAACAAAGCCAACAGAACGGATGTGCCGTTCGAGTGGATAGTGTCACCGGTTCCTTTGGATGCCTCAGCAAACATAGTCATCAAACCATCCTTGAAAAGCACAAACTGTCTCTCTCCTCTCTGACTATACAAATCCCGTCTAACGTGGACAACAAATTTTTGCAGAGAAGACTCTCTTGTTGATGGAGATGCTGCTTTCTTCACCAAAAAGGACATGGCCTCAGCAGCAAACCGAGCAATGTGTGGCGGGTTCTTGCTCTTTCCTAGCAGCGGAGCCAAAACGTTATATGTCGGTCTAATATCGGGCACGATGAGCTTAGAAAGGTACTTGAACATGAAAGCGAGCGCACCAAAAGTCCACTCGACAACATCAGCGTTCTGCTTGTGTGATGCGACAAAGACAACCAACTCAAGCGCCTTAGGGAAGAACTTCTCAAACCGGGCGCCCAAGTCATGAGCAAACGCCGTCATACAGTCGAAAAGCGCCTCCAGAGACTCGGCATCATTGCACTCAATCCCCTTCACAAGCAGAGCCCAAATACGATCCTCAAAATGCAGAATCTGCACGAGTGTCTCGCACAGCGGGTAGGCTTCACGGCGGAAGTTAACGAAGCTACGCGAGATGTTCATCTCAGACCATTTTTGTACGGCTGTGCCAAAGTATGAGGTAGCGAGCGATTCATCTTCTGCGTCGTCGAGATCGTAACGGCGGACTTTTTTGATGGGGTCGAGGGAATGGAGTTTGCTGATTTTAGCCGTAAAAGACTCCCAGCGGTGGTTCTTTTGGTGAGGAGTAGAAGGCTTGGCCTTCTTTTTGACGATACGGCCAGCAGATGGGGGCGCCATGGTTGCGAATCGTCGAGTATACGCTTTATATGTGTGGCAGACTGTTATGTTATACGGAGAAACCGGATTGGTGAACGGCGTGAAGGACTACTTTTGGGGTATCAAGAAAGAAGCAAACAAATGCAATGTTGGACAAACAAAATGAAGTTTAAATTTTAGAGATTCTCGACATATAATGTCTCAGACTCGGGTAAATCAAGTGCTCAAAGTCCAATTGAGCAGGACAAGTGAATATTCAACCAAGAATTCACGATAATTCTTACACCAATTTTACTTGACGAACTATTTCCTCCTTCCTAGACTATCCCAAAACTCTTAGCCCCACTGCTAACTTTCCCAGAATTTTTTGCCAGATCAATCCTAGCTTATCGTAATCGGATAATCGATAAGAACCAGGATCCTTATCCAACCAATAGTAAGCTGTCGCAATCATGGGAGGAATCGAAGGGTAATTGCCAGCCTTTTTTCGATAATGATGAATAAAAAAGATCGCGATTTGTGCAGAAGTTTATTCTGCAGGTTACACTAACTACATCATAGATCATCGCGAAAATGGCATCACCAAAAGTGTAAGTTACTAGTCACGCCTGCAATCGCGCTACATACACTGACAAAATATCGCCACTAGCATTGTCATTGGAAATCCCAATGGAAACCTTCGACCAATCCTTACGAAGCTCACCGTGCTACACTCAAAAAACGCATTTTCCTGCGCAATCGTCACAGGGAATCTCTTTGGTGTCGAAGATGATGATGTAATCGCCGATGTTCTTTCCGGTGCTCTCACCTTCCCCCTCTCGACATACTTTACATACGGCTCTACCGCTCTCCCTCCATCAATTCTCAAAAAAGTCCAGGCTGAAGAAGAAATCTGCGAAAACCTAATCTTCTTGGGGACTCGTGGCGTAATTACCACAATTGATAAGCTGAGAATAGTTGCGTTGGGTGGTCAGTTGGATTCTAATATAGAAGGTACGGAGACCTTAAGGCCAACGGCTGTATTTTCACGTGGTGATGCGGCAGCTTTACGCGGTGCTGGGTCAGCGGATATTCTGATCACCGGTGTCTGGCCAGCGAATTTGCAGAAGAACTCTAATATTGCCATCGCTGGAGTAAGCGAGCCTGTACCCGGTACTAAGGAGATCTCGGAACTTTGCGCTGCCTTGAAGCCTCTATACCACTTCACTGCCAGCTCCGGTGACTACTTTTTTGAGCGTGAGCCATTTCTTCACCCTAATGCCCGAGTCGAAGATGGTGCCACTCCACCACCACCAAAGATTACTCGCTTCATCTCTATGGCGCCATTTGGAAATGCATCCAAGGCCAAAGCTCTCTATGCCTTCACATTTAACCGTGACACTACCGATATTCCACCTGGCACTACGCCCAGTCCATTGGAGTACGGCAAACCAAAGAAAGCAGAAAAGGATTGCTTCAGTCGCTTTGCGCAACCTCATCACAACGACGACCGAGGCCGCCGGAAGCGCAAGAGGCAAACTTCTCCGCCTCCAGGACCGGATAGATGTTTCTTCTGTCTCTCAAATCCTAACTTCGAAACGCACATGTGCGCCAGCATTGGTAATGAGAGTTATCTGGCAACTGCCAAGGGTCCCATCACCACACCAACAACTTATAGTTCTCACGGAATCAACTTCCCGTGTCATTTCCTTATCGTTCCTCTTCCTCATGCGCCAACTGTTGCTAGCATGCCCGGTGGCGCCTCGGATATCGAAGGTGATGCCTCTCGGACATATCAGGAAATGGTGAAGTTCAAGGAAGCGCTGCAAACGATGGTATCAGAAAAATCGAACGGAAAACTCGGTGCTGTAACGTGGGAAATCTCGAGGTCACGTAATATCCACGTGCATTGGCAGTTTCTAGCGGTTCCATCTGATCTTTTATCCAAGGGCCTCGTCGAAGCAGGGTTCCGGGTAGAGGCAGAGAACTTTGAGTATCCTGCGTTTGTAGAGGAAGATTTGACACTTGAGAAGCAAGAACTTAGCGGTGACTACTTCCGAGTGTGGCTTTGGAGTAAAGATGGAGAAGAGGTTAAACAGAAGAGTTTGGTGATGCGGTTTGACGCGGAATCACAGTTTGGCTTGCAATTTGGTCGTAGAGTCATGTGCAAAATGCTGGGCTTAGAGGACCATTTGCAATGGCAAGACTGTGTTCAAGACACAGCAGAAGAAACTAGCGATGTCGGGAACTTCCAAAGTGTCTTTAAGCCATGGGATTTCACTTTGGAAGGTTAAGCTAGCACCTAATGAAGTTTGATGTTTTTTCACTTACAATATGATGTCATTTATGTCCACTTACACCACGAAATTACAACCCTTATGTTTTAGGATATTATGATAACCCTACCATTTGACGCTATGTCCCGATCTAAATCGACGCATCGGTCACGCTCCCGCTTCAGCTGTTGACTACCTACTTATTGACTAGTCCGCTAATACTAAGACAACTGGCCAATTTCTCCAAGCTCGAGTCCTTCAAGTCAGCTTCCGTGCGTCTATATATAAAGGGAGAACGGGACCTAGACTTTTCTTTTTTGTAACTTTGACCCCACGCGACTTTGTCCATCTGGATTTTTAAGAACAGATAGATCATTATCTCGTCGACAGTGTGATTGATAGAGAAAAGACCTTGTCTGGTACAACGTCTTTGATTTATTTTATTTTTCCCCTCCATTTTTCTTTTTCTTCGTTAGACATCCATTTCTTACTATGAAGATCTCTTCCTTTGTTGTCGGCCTTTTAGCTGTCATATCCCCCGTCACGGCCGCCTGGTCCAAGGATGGTAAGTATCGCTCGCTTCAATCCCCGTACCTGTCGCCGTCCCGCCCCCGGTTCTAACCCGTTTTTTTCGTTGTACAGACCGTGAAATCTTCCGCGTCCGCGCCGAAATCGAAGCCGCTGAAGGCAAAGATGTCACCTTTTACGATTACATGGGAATCTCCAAGAAGGCCAGCACCGAAGACATCAAGAAGGCTTACCGCCAGATGACGCGCCAGCTTCACCCCGACAAGGTCCGCCAGCGTCTTCTGGCTTCCAAGTCCTCCGCCGCTTTAGCTGCTGCCACCGACAAGTCTAAGAAGCCCAAGGTGGCGCCCCCGACGAGCGCTGAGATCAAGAGGGCCAATAAGGTTGCCATTGACAAGCAGGCTCGCCTGACCATCATCAACGACATTCTCCGTGGCCCCGCTAGACAAAACTATGACTTCTACCTTTCCAACGGCTTCCCTCTGTGGAAGGGCACCGACTACTTCTACTCGCGTTTCAGACCCGGCTTCGGTACCGTTCTCGTTGGTCTCTTCATCGCTGTTGGTGGTGGTGTTCACTTCATTGCCCTGTACGTCAGCTGGAAGCAGAACCGCGCCTTTGTCGAGCGCACTATCAACAACGCCCGTATTTCTGCTCGTGAGACCTACGGCTCCGTTGCTGTGGCCCGTCCCGCTGCCCCTGTTGTCGAAGAGGAGGAGGCCGAGCCTGCCGCGCCTATTCCCCGGAACCGCAAGGAGCGTCGTATGTTGGAGAAGCATGAGCGCTCTGAGGGTAAGAAGCCTGTTCCCAAGCGCAAGGCTGCCCCTGTCAAGGTTGTTGCTGCTGAGGATGATGAGAGTGATGTTGAGGAGATTGGTGGCCCCGTTGGTGCCCGCAGACGTGTCTTGGCTAAGAACGGCAAGGTTTTGATTGTCGATTCGCAGGATGATGTCTGGCTCGAGTACGAAGATGACAACGGCAAGACCCACTACGCTTTCTTGGATGTAAGTTTTCTTTCACCTTCATTGCCTCTATTAGTATCAGAGTTACTAACATTTTATGCGACACAGATTGAGGAGGTTGCTCAGCCTACCATCCACAACACCGCTCTGGTCCGCGTTCCCATGTTCTTTGTCAACACTGTCAAGAGCCGCCTTGGACTTGCTCCTCCCGCTGGTGATCATGATGTTGTCGAGGAGGTCGATGAGGATTCGGAAGACTTCGAACTTCTTGAGGCTTCGGTTGACGATCTTGGCGCTGCCAAGTCGTCGGGCTCCCAGAAGCCCAAGGCTACCAAAAGACGGTAGAATATATACACATGTATAGAGTGATGCACATTTTTTAGAAGGGGCGTTGTTAGTGGTTGGAATCATAACATGAATCTCAATTACTCATAACTATCGTAACGTCATGTACCAATCGTCTAAAAAGACGTCCGTCCGGGTTGCTTTTGTTTTTGTGAAATTACATCTCCATGTCGAAGTCACCACCGACGTTTCTCTGAACCAGACCGTCAGCATAGACCTTATCAAATGCTCCGGCCCGGTACTGTACTCCACCGTTCTCCATCCCTCTCTCCGCCACGATAGCATTCAACTTAGCTAACCTTCTCTGTTCCTCTTCCCGCTGGCGCATAATTTCAGCATCGCGTTGCATCAATTGTTCATAGCCTGAGGTCATATACGGTTCCGGGGCGCAAGATCCACCGCAACCATCCTCCGAAAAAGGATCCTCATCTGTGTTAATCCAGCCCCCCATATCCTGTTGTGCCCACATCCGTTCCTGTGGCGCAGAGGTTACTGGAGTTACTGGGGCCGGGCCATCATCCGACATGGCATCGTCATCGTCCATCTGCTGTTCCTGGATCGGCGCAGCCACCTGATTCTGAGCCGCAAGCCGGTGGAATCGGTCCAAAGCACGGGCTTCTTCCGTCTCAACAGTGGTAGGGGTCCATGCGTTGGCGGGATCTTCATCGGGGAGACTGACGGGGAAGGAGTGCCAGAGGTCGAGAAGACGGGTTTGGTGGGCGGTGGAGGCGATCCGGAATAGTTGCATTTGTGAGGGCGAGAGAGTGTTAGGGTCGATTCCGTGGGCGCGAAGACGGGCGTCGTTGGACAGGTGGTGACGGGCTGGAGGAGAGACAGAAGAGAAGGAAGTAGCGGGGACAGCAAAGCTAGTTGGGGGAGTGTAATGCGTGCTGGTGTATACTGGCATCGCTGGGTTAGAAGCAACCGGGAGGGGGGCATTGGCCGAAAGGGAAAGTGAGTTTGTGAATAGCAACGACAGGTCGTCGGCTGGCATAGGGCGGGAGGCAAATGCAGACATCTTGGAAGTGTCAGCTAGGTAATAATTCACATAGAATATTAGTTAGATCTGTTGCTTACTGTGTATGTATGTGTAAATATGTTTATTCTGGGTTAATATAGTGTTGTGTTGTCGTTCAAAGTGGGGTCAAGATTGTGGTAGGCACTTCTGGATGTGATGTATTCAAAAGTAAAGACTATCTTCGTGTGACTACTAGAAACAGATGGGCAAGAAGAACTAAACGAGAAACTTCTCTACACGGCGGAAGGGCTCAATATAAAGAGGTATCGAGAAAAGAGTATGACATGCGGGATGCAGAATAGAAGGAGGGGGTCCCAGCAAACAGGAAGGAAGGAACAGATTTGGCTTGGGCTAATTTTATACCAGAGTTTTTTCCGTCAGGAGGTTCATGGGATGGGGTTTATATTGCCATTAAAATCACATTTATCGTCCTTGTGCTAGATTGGCGCCCGATGTGCGGTGACCTGATGACACAAGAGGCCCAAAGGGGGTCATCAAGCTTTGTCTGGGACTGTTGGGCCGCGTAGCGGATGAATGGAGGGGTTCAAGTAGCGGTCTGTTTAGAGCCGGATAGACTTGTTTGATGAATTGGACGGGGATTTTGAAACAGTGGGGTTTATGGAAGGGATGGAATACGTTTTGCGAATATGGGAAGGCGGGGTATCTACAATCGACGCATACGGAGACCGTGCTAGACAACAAGTGAAGTGACTGATTAGTGAGACTTGAGTTGGTCTACATTCCACTGGTTGTTGTACATGATGTGATACGACAGCCAGGCCGGCTGGATGGGTGCCAACTCGACCTGTTACGCCAGAGGCAATCTTGCATGATCAGACGCCTACAATGGCTAAATGTAAATGCAATGCATGCGTATCCGGGGGGATCACCACCGTGTCCGCCCGTCAAGGTTGCGACGCGCCGGTTCCGAGGATTGAGGA
The DNA here is from genome assembly GCA_000712465.1 of Huntiella moniliformis. Lineage (NCBI taxonomy): Eukaryota > Fungi > Ascomycota > Sordariomycetes > Microascales > Ceratocystidaceae > Huntiella > Huntiella moniliformis. The sequence continues at coordinate 136,203 of JMSH01000064.1, forward strand.
ATGGGTGAGGCCTGCTTGTTGGGTGGGGTTTTCCAGGTCAATTGCTGGGGTTGGGAAAGGGGAGAAGCGCTTGTGATGAGGTCATTCATTGCTAGGTTGGGGCCGGGATTGTCAAGTGATTGATTGGTTTTTGGGTACTGAAAGCTGCAGATTCCAAAATTATAGCTTGATACCCAAGGTGAAATACGGCCCAATCCTGTAACCCAACGTGCCTAATCCGTTTTGTCTCAACACCGCATGGCAAAGTTTGCCTCTCTTGCATCACCTTCCTCGCCGTCTAGCCCGTCAATCCGTTAATCCCGCCGGTAAGTCTTCCTATCAAAGTCACATTGCCCCCCCTGTCCTGCCTCAAAGGAAGCTCATCCCAAAGAAAGAAAGAAAGTAATCAACAGACGATCCCCTTTTGGGCCAAAAACTCCTCCTGCCGCCGCCACTGCCAAACTGGAGGGGTCATCGAGGAGCCAAAGCCATATTTGACGGGCTGCGTTGTCATTGTGTAGACACGCGCGGTAATGCAGTCCTGGTTCCTTGGTTCTCGGAACTTCCCCAACGAATCACGCCCAACGTGGCTCGCGGCAGCCCTGCTTCAACCAAACTTAACTTTTTACACCTTCCCTTTTTCTGCACGTCGCTGATTCAAGACATGTGAATCCAAATCCCGAACTGCAACTCTATATTGAGAAACCCTTGGCAGGCAAGGATAACCCTGGCTATCAGCCACATCAAGCGCCACGTATTCGTCTCATTGTTGTGGCATCCAAATCTACTAGACCCTAACGTTAACCCAGACAAACCACGCAGGTCCCTGGTTGCCTTCGTGAGAGCTCCCCGCCAAAAGAGGCTGACCCCTCTGTAAGCTGGGGCTGCCAGGGGTCCGTTTGGTGAGCTTGCACAAGGCAAGCCGCGAAGCTGCATCATCACGAAGCCTAGCTAAACAGCTCCCCGCAGACATCAACCATCAACACCACGACTGCAATTCTCCACTAAACTTAATTGGCGACTACTGTCATTGCTAGTCAGGTCACATTGTCTTAATAATTTCAACTTTGTTTCACATCCATACAGTCTATCCTTCCCGACTGACAGCTACACTACTCCGACACCATCTTCATACATTCTATACATAGCGATCAAAATGGTGGGTTATCATGATGAGGCTCTCCAGCCTTGTGTTTATATCGACAATTCGGTGCCCAACTAACGCAATTGACTCCTGAGATAGACTTCGATCGGTACGGGCTACGATTTGGCCAACTCTATCTACTCGCCTGATGGCCGTAACTTCCAGGTTGAGTACGCCGTGAAGGCAGTTGAGAACGCCGGTACTTCAATTGGTATTCGGTGCAAGGACGGTGTTGTTCTGGCTGTTGAAAAGGTGGTTGGTTCTAAGCTGTTGAAGCCCGGTGCCAACAAGCGCATCGCCAACGTTGACAGACATCTGGGTGTGGTAAGTCAAAACTACAGTCCGCAAGCTGCTAGTTCGTAGCTAACTAGCGTTGTTCTGTTACACAGGTTTACTCTGGAATGGTCCCCGACGGCAGACATTTCGTTAACCGTGCGCGTGACGAGGCTTCCTCTTACCGCTCTACCTACAAGTCCCCTATTGCCAGCGCCACTCTCGCCTCCCGCATGGGCAGTTATCTCCAGGCTTACACTTGCCACTCGTATGTGCGTCCGTTTGGTATCACTGCGATTATTGGTGGCGTTGACCCCGAACACGAGCTTCCTGTAGACGGTGAAGTTGGTTCCGGCCCATCGTGCGGTGCAGGTGGCAAGGAGCCGGGCCAGAAGCACGGCGGCCCCTTCCTCTACATGGTGGAGCCTTCGGGCATGTACTGGGGTTACTACGGTGCGGCGACGGGTAAGGGAAGACAGGTCGCGAAGGCCGAGCTGGAGAAGCTGGATCTGGCGGCTGGTAACTTGACGATTGAGGAGGGTGTTAAGCAGGCGGCGCGCATTATCTACAAGAGCCACGGCGACGATAACGACAAGGATTACGAGTTGGAGATGACGTGGATTAGCTCTGAGACCGGGCCGACCAAGGGTCGTCATGAAGAGGTGCCAAAGGAGTTGGTGGATGAGGCAGTGAAGTTGGCCAAGGCCGAGGACGACGAGGATGACGATGAGGAAAAGATTGAGTTGGACGATGACAAGATGGAAGAGTAAACAGATACACAGATGCTCCGCGGTTTAGCAATGATGTAATGAGAGACTAGCACTTAATCACTTGTTTTTGACCCAGGAATAAGTTATGATAAACATTATGTATGTACATGTATAAATGAATAAACTATCTTGCAACTTTTATATACTACCCTTATTTGTTGGCGGCTCTGCTTTGGCACCAATTCACCCAATTTGTGAAGAAGGAAGTATGCACGATTACCCGGCCCATGAGCCATGAAGTTTGCAAAACACCATACTCCATGACAATCGTCTCAGCACTCTCCTTGTCCATAGCCCACATAATTCCAGCAACAACTAACGATGCCGTCGACGCGGCCTTGGCAAACTGATTCGAGTTATTTCTCGCCGTTCCCACAGACTCATGAACAGCTCTCAACTGTTCCGCCAATAAATCCAATGATAATGCATCGTAATCCGCCGAACCACCTGGAATCTTCCGGATGGTCTTCTGCAGCACCAGAATCGCCTCAACAGCTCTAGAGGCCAATGGCTTGTTGCCCGTTGAAGCAACCAGGGAAACTAGTGCCGGGAGGATGTGGAAAGTAGGGGGGCTGAGTGGGTGGACGCGGAGGTAGATAGTCAGGAGATCGAGAACACGGTTCTTGAGAGAGACGGTGGCTTCCTTGGCGGCAGCGAGCGTCTTGCGTGGGCGAGCGGTAGTCCGGGATTGGAGGGACTTGAAGGCCGCGGAGATGGACTCGTCGAGGGCGAGCATCTGGTCGGAGTCCATGGAGGAGAGGGAAGCGGCGGAAGAAGCGACGGAGGTGGCACGGTGGGTGCGGAGGAGGGTGGCAAGCTTGGCGTCAAAGGCGGCGTGGTCTTCACCGTCGTCTTCGGGGTCAGATTCGGAATCTGAGCCGGAGGCGGAGGAGGAGTCTGAATCAGAACCGGCGGCGGCTTCGGGGGCGTTGACGTTGGTGATTTTGGCGAGAAGGTCCTCGTCGCCGTCAATGGACATGTCGTCAAGGTCTACAACATCGTCGTCTTCCTCGCCCTCGGCAATCTCCTCTAACTCCATCTCATCTTCACCTTCGAAGAGCTTCTTCTGGCCCTCCAGGTCCTCGCTTGTCTCCAGGACTTCCAACAGTCCCTTCAACGCATTGGGGGTGAGATATCCGGAAAACACCTCGAAGACTTGCTTGGCAACTTGTCTCGTCAAAGACGATGGTCTGGCAACCATAGAGAGAAGAATCTCTACAAACAGGCCGAACACGGGGTCCTCGCCACCCTCAGTATCAGAGTCGGCAGCCTCTTCTTGAGCCCGCTGGAAGACAGTCTGGTACTGTTGCAGGTCAGCAAGCATGTTCAGGGCATCGCCATCCTCGTTGTACACCTGGAGGATGGAAACGGCGTACAGAAGGGCGAGACCATGGTGGGTGGGGTTTGAGGGCTCGGTAGACTTGGCGGGAGAGAGAAGAGCGGAGAGTTCGTCACGGGCCGTGGTAAGTTCAGTGGCGATACGTGGGTCCAGGTCGAACCGCCCGGGTTCAATGGCAAGGACTGCGTGACCGAGGTAGGTCATATCTTCGGTCCGTCTGGACAACTTGGCAAAGGCGGCTTCCAAACGTGTCCGGCAGAGGTCCTTGGTCTTCTCAGTCATACCCAACTTCTCCATCTCTTCACCCTTGGCATATGAGAGAAGAGCTAGCTCCTTGATGGCCAGAGCTGCAGCGGACGTGGCTTCACCGGCTTCCTTGTTGGCGGGCTTCTCGCTCGAGTCCATGAGCTTGTAGAGGTACTCGACATAGGCGTGCAAGTGGGCGGTGCTATCAGGCGAGTCGGGACCAGTAGTCGCCTGGAGACGTTCCTTGAGGAGAGCGACCATTTCTGAAGCGGAAACAGCCTCGGTGTTTTGAAGAGTCTTTTCGACAGTCTTGCTGTTGGTACGGGCATCGAAAGCGAAGGAGCCCTGGTTGCCGGTAAGGGCCCGGATAATAACAGGGACAGTTGATGGATCATCGGTAGCCAGGTCAGACACAGACTTGAGAGCACGCTGGGCGGCAATGTGCAGGAAGCGGTCCTCCTTAGCAGCCTGGTTCATGAGACAGGCAAGGAGGTTCCGGCTGAAGAGGACGGTAAGGAGCTCTGGGATCTTGGCGAAGAAGCGGAGAAGTTTTTGGAAAACGAGAAAACCACGCAGTTTTTGGCCGTTGCTGGCAGTCTTGGAAAAGAGGCCATCGTCGACAACGCGAACCCAGAATGAGTTGAATTCACGAGATCCAGAAGCGCCTACATCGTGGTAGTGTTCAGCGAGGAGATCCCAGGCAAAATGAACCTGAGAAGTAGCATTTGGCACCTTGACTCTGCGAGTTTCGTGAACCTCACCACCGTCATCGTTGATAGTCTCCTTGAGAACAGCAGCCATATCAGACAGACCCTTGGCAGAGAAGGGGTTCTCCCATGGCTTAACGGCCAACTCGGGGATCTGCTTACGGGCAAAAAGCCAAAGACCGAGAGCTTCGGGGGTCTTAGCTAGGCCTTCTTTGGCAAGACGCTCAAGGGTCGATTGTACCTGGGAGTTGGAGAGTTGAGGGAGGGCCTGGGCGATGATCCAGCCGCATTGTGGGCGCATCCAGACTTTGCGGTCGGAGAGTTTGAGAAGAAGGTTGAGGAGGGAGAACCAGCGGTTGGCTTCCTTGGGGGTGAGAATATGAGCGTGGACAAAGCATTCGATACCGAAAAGCTGGCCGAAGAGAACGTCGCGCTCCTGTTGGCCGGGGACGTTGCCGATGGTTTCGTTGAGGTTCTTGAGGTGCGCGAGAAAGACGTCATAGGTAAGAGAAGGGTAAGCACTGGCCAGAGCCTTGTTTTCTTTGCCAAAAAGTTGAGAGAGCATCTCAGTCAGGACAAGACTGAGACCTACCCGGGAGGCATTACGTCCTGAAGCCAAACCGGCGAACAAGCGCTTCTCCAAATGTCTAGTCAACTCTGCCTCAGAAACACCCTCTGTTCTCTCGCCATCCTTCTCCTCACCCAACAGGCCTCTGAGAATCCGCAAAGCCGCTGCTGACCGGACAGCGCCATCCTCATGGCCAAGTCTGTCATATAAAAGGGCCTCGCCAATGCGATCTGTAATATCCAGCTGCTCTGTTGGCTTCTTCAAATCCACGGTACCGCCGCCAAATGGCCGGAGAACGGTGGTAGTTGTAGCGGGGGCTTCGTCATCGGAGTCGGGGGTTTCTTCGGCGTCGGAATCAACCTCAGCATCGGCCGGTGGGGGATCGACGGGGTCGCTGGTGAGTTCGGAGGCGTCAATGATGGGCTTGAGGGACTTGGGCTTCTTGGTTTGCGGCTTGTCGGTGGAGCCGTTGGAGGCGTTATTTCTCTTACGCTTGCTGCCCATTTTGAATGTAATTGAGGGGTGTAATTGGTATGGTGAGGTGTCAGTTCCGGAGGGCTGACGGCGCATGTAGTCGGGAGCGCACGATATGTCGTCTCGTAAATTTTAAAGTGGGTCTAGTCCAAATTGGGACATTCTGCCCGTCTTTAGAATCATGACGATTTGACCGCCCCGGGCTGGATAAATTGGTTCACCGCCTTAGGTTTGGCCCTCCTGTCAAATATCACATCATGGTCTCCCTATAAGCCCGGGAAATTTATGGTAGACCAAGCAGTTTACTTCTTGGCATGACATTTGGCACTTGTGAACAATGGTGAGATCCACTTAGTTTCATTTTGTTGGTATATGTTTCTTTTGAATCATCGAAATACTGCGGTCAATTTGTATTCGTGAACACGCATCAGTCAGTTGTTTCAGTCAAATGCACTTGTCACATGCTGGGTGACGCCTCTAAGAACGTGTCTAGATTCCAATGCAACGTCAAATTTCCTGACCTAGTACCGCTCGTCTGGCCGTCCCCCATAAGTGGCAATACAGCTTCCAATATAGACGTTAGGCACGGTTATGGGAGCACTGATCCGAACCAACGTCCGCGTAACCAAAATTATTTACAACTTCTCGCATATTTTAGCGGAAGAGTAACTATATACGTACACAACCATCTATTTGAAGATTTTACGCCGCATGGACATGCAGTGCATCGTGTTAAACAAAGTGCCAATGGCGTCTGTCAATGAAGCCTTCACGCTTCAGGTCGAAGCAACCATTAAGCCGCCCAAGGCCCACTGTAACCAAACCTCTTACACCAATGCATCCTTGTGCACACGAGACTGTCTCCCTTTTCGGGGAGTGTACGTAACTCAGTTACCTCTGTTTCCCCCAAACACCCTGACATTTAACATGTTAATAGTGGTGCTTTCTGTTTTTTCTCCGCAAGCCGCGGATCCCGATATGTCCCTAAAAGCAATTGATTTAGGGGCTTGTGTAGAATAGGGCAGCAAATAACCACTACAAGTCTTGATAGGATAGACGGCTTTAGATTTGGTTGGTTACGGAAGTAACGACTGCTTACTAGTTTAATTCCATGTTGTCCATTTACCAATCATGTACGGCGGCTAGACAGAAGCGCCTTATCCATCCCCACGTTTACTACAGGGCGGAAACTTGAGAAACAAGACATACGTACGCAGAGACGCAAGGGCCACGCCTCTTTGAGCCGTGCTCCCGGCGCCGGCTCGGGACTTTCAACTGGTAGCCCGTAGTTTCTCTCCACCCCATTTCATCAAAAAACACCGTCCGTATTAGCATTCTCTTAATC
>JMSH01000065.1:0-140173 GCA_000712465.1 Huntiella moniliformis
ACAAAACTTGCTGGGTCCAGAATGATAAAGTGGAGACTGTCTTGTGGTCATGAGGTACTATTACTCCGGAACCGACCGCTCTATGGTGACGATTCATCGGATCTCGCCGACGGTGCAATGGACTCCTCGGCGACCTGGAACTAGATAGAACCAGTGGCGGACCGAGCCGAACCTCGGCTGTACCCAAGTAGGCAGTGATAGAAATCAGGATTTGGGGTACTTACAAAGCTGACCAAAAGTGTTCAAAGGTGGGCCCCACAACTGGCATGACTGCCAAATCCATATTTTGTGTCCCAAAATCTACTTCTAGCCCAACATCAGTGGCCTAGGGGCCTACAAGCTATGTTAAACCCTTCTATCTAGCCAGGCGACCGCCTAGAACACTAATCAGTAGGCTCAGATTTCTGTCTATAAAAGGGGTTCCATTTCCCCCAGACCTTGCCAAACTTCTTCCTTTTCTTTTCCTCATCGCAGTCCGCCAAAATCGCCACGACAACCAAAGACGACTCCGACCACCGACTGCGAGCAACGATAATGAGTACCGACGACGACCGCCGACTACGACTGACGCTGACGACTGACAAGTACCGATGACGAGCACCGATGACGAACACCGACGACGACAACGAGCCCCGATAACAACAACCGACTACGACTGACGACGAGCACCAAGTACGACACATGTGGAGGACCACCAACACGACCAACACCGAGAGCCAACAGTTGGAGCCTTCGGGCTATTAGTCTACGGGCTATGGGGTTAAACCAGTAGTTTGATTAGGTCGAGCACATGGTTAACGGTGGTGCCAGCATTAGCGCCGGGTGGGTGTTCGGCACCTCAGCGGTCGCTCGTGTGGGGGACTGACGGCTCTCGGGGGGTTGTTGTTCTAGCGTCGGGGGATTAGGGGGAGGGCCCCGACGTGAGATGTTCTTTTACTTTTCCTTTCTCTTTCTTTCTTTTGTTTGGCCGGCAGTGGGGGTCTTTGACCGTTGGGGGTTCGACTTCATCTCCGGATGATATCGAGCGGGTTACCAGCAGAGTGAACTTTGACACCGTCTCTGTGGGGCGCTGTACCAGCCAATTGCTTTTGCTACCTTTCATTCCAATCTTCATTTTAGCAGGTCAATTACAAATGTCTGCTTTTACAAATTTATCCTTGTCCTGTATGTGCCTCGTGACACTCAACAATTTGGTTGTTGTCTTGCGAAAATTTATACTTCGTCTTCATTGTATTCATGATTTTAGCCCGAGGTTATGTGCCGGGAAAGATTACTTGGCAGGGTGCTGTCTCCGAGTCCAGCATTTAACGACCACAATCACTTGTGGCTCACTACTGCTGCACAAAGAAGCGGAAAGCGTTTTATTCTTACTGCTGCGTATTCTAACAAGGACTATGTGGGGCGCACTGGGTTGTCCTGTCCTGTATACTAAGTAGCGCCGGAGCAACAGAGTAACCATCAGAAAGAGAAGACGGCGCCAGTTATTACCTTTGTACAGTTAGGGGCCATCAATAGATATTGTAAGGGCAGATCTTGTGGATGACGTTATCTGATGTGAAAGAAAGAAAGCAATGATATCTATATTACATTGTTGGCTAGGACATCCTTTCCTGGTGACTCCAAACAGACGGAAGTTATACTACGACACGTTGAGAATAGAGGTCACTAGGAAGTACCTGTAGGTTCTGGTGAGTACCCGAGCATGCAAGTCGTCGTTTCTAGAAGTATGCTGCCTAGAAATGGGATGGCCGGAGAGCTGTGAGACATGGTAGTATTCACCTGCCCTCCATCTAAAAAGCAAAATATGTTCCGCCCTAACAAATGTACCTGTGAGTACTGAGAGACACAATCAAATATATTTCATGCTTAACCCTTCAAATCTTATTCACGTGTATATAGCATTGCTGAATGTTAGCCAATAATTAGGTAATGCACGGGACACTAACGGACTGGGAGGCGTCAGCACACCACTGCGCCAAAACGAATGAGAACCTTTGGTCTTGTTATTGGTGCATGTTCTAACAGGGACTATATAGGGCGCGCGTGTTGGCAACCCTACATACAGAGGAGTGGAGCAGCAAGTGAGTAATCACCAGACAGGGCAGAGGCTGACAGAAACCCCACAACCCAATTATAAAATGGGAAGCCCAATGTTATTGAAGAATAGTGAAAAACAAAGAACATCCAAAGTACATACGCCAACCGTAGAAACCATTTCACGGTCGAAAGATCATCTAACAGTAGGTACGTTACTCTATAAACCCAGTGACAGGGGGATTATATGTATGCCCAAGGTGACACTGACACCAAAACATCGAAATAAACCTCTTGCGCGGTGGACGGGGCAGGGCACAAAACCAGCCAATGGTTGGGTGGGTGAAACAGGAACAAAAGAAGAACGAGCAGGACAGAAATCAAGTGCTCGAAGAAGAATACCGAGCAAGTTAGAGCACCTGGAAAAGACTGGGTTGTAGATAGTGGGAAACTGAAGAAACGTAAATGACAAAATCAGCCATCGGGGTGTTTGGCATGACGCTGAAACCGTCTCAACTGCCATACCTCATTGACCTTGTAGTGTCGAGGTTTGGGCGTCGGGTTCGGACGTGGAGAAACTGAAACGACACTTACCGTAAGAGCCGCAAGAAAACAAACAGGTTCCGGAGCAGTCATAATAATAGATAGCATAGGACGTCCGTGGTCGCGGACGCCGGAGCGGTAATCGACATTTATTTGTCTACAGTGGGTGTGGGCAGAGCAACACCTCCAACTCCTCAAGCCTGCACGGTTGTAAGACTGTCAGGAGGACATTCAAAGTATACCAAAAATAAGCTTTGGCGTGTTGACCTGTGCGGCCTGTCGTACCGCGCTTTTGGCTCGAAGGGTATGTATTGTTCGTGGGGATATGGTTGTTGGGTTTATCGTCACATCGGCATTCAGGAGCTCGTTCACGCTTCCTACGCATGGCGTGGACGCCGAGGCACCCACCGCACCTCGCTGGACTCCTATGAGGCATTTATGTGGCCTATGGCTCGACCTTCAGTACTGATCGCAATGAACGACCTCTGTCCCAGGAACATTGCAAGTGGCGGCGATTCGTCAGAGGTCCCCAAAGCAGAAGGTAGTGGTCATATGAACCATTGGCACACTTGGATGTGCAATGTTCCCATGAACGGGCGTCATTGTGGTGGTCACCCCGAAGAAGAGCCTGAGCTGGGTAAAGAGTCTCTCCTGCCACTTTAGCGCCGCCTTGCGCTTTCTTGAACAGAACTGCCAACCGGGCGTCATGATGTTAGATGATACCTGGTCTGATGATCGGTGTCAATTTTTAATGGTAGTCTAGTTTGAGGTTGAGGGCAGAAAGCTACGATCTTGTAGTCGTCGATATAGCTAGACCTAAAGACGAAGTCCAAGGAGTCCAGTCTGCTTGTTACCGAAGTATCGGCACATCTTCAAAGTTCTAGGAGAGACCTGCAACTTCCATGCTTTGTGCCGTTAAGCTATCGTTTTCGATCAAGGTGACACTTTTAAGCTACGCGGAGGCTGCACAGAGCGACTCAAGTCAATCAGTATCGAGGTCCAGATAATTAGAGATGCGAGAAACACCGTAGTGTTTGTTGTTTCTACCGCAGCTCCAAAAACCAGAGCTGCTGATGCCGTTGCTGTCTCGGCGCCAGAGACCTGATGAGTACCTGTAAATATGTCATTTACGTGTGTCACTGTACTCTTCAATCGTGGAAGGATACGTTTAGTTTAGTAGGAAGGCTTCAACAGCGCTCAATAATAACAATCGGTCCGACCCAAAGTTTTTCTATGTGTTCGGAATCTGGCTCAACTTGAAGCGGAGCGCCCACCTGTCATATATGTTGGTGGCAAGCTCCATGATTTGCATGTTTGCGTCGAAGAGTTGGCGATAGAGTAGGGCAATGAAAAACGTTGATGATGGATAAACCTCGAAAAGTCCGTGGATTGGTCAGTCTGGTGGTATCATTGATTATTTTGAAGGCTTTGGAGTTCTTTGGATGTCAGGCTGATAAGAAGGTCAACTCTTATGGGTAGGATCCTGTGGCTAGGGCACGCTAAACGTTGCACTGTCAAGGAGGTTGATACCATAAGTCTGAAGAAACAAACGTATTGGCTGTCGAGAGAGATTTCTGAATGAACAACTACTGTCATCACTATAGAGTCAGATCAACGACAATCACTGCGTATGGCCTTTTCACACACGTGACACCTTTGAACAAAATATTTCTGGGGTAGTTACCCAGATTATTCTAGTTTTCATTTTGGTTTTTGTGCGTCTTCTAGCTAGGCAGCAAGCTATTCGTTTAGTGGACTCACAGGTTTCTCTCTCTTCTTTCTTATTTCTTTGCTGTTTTTCATCTTCTTATTCTTCTTCCTTCTACTTCAACGCTCACTTCAACTGTTTCTTCCGATCCCTCAACCACGCCCTACCTTTGAGATAAGTAGAGTTCTCGTCTGTTGTTATCACAAAACTTCAACATCACGACGCATCGCGACACTATTTCGCCCTTGGCTGAGAAACCAGAGGACGTCGAGTAATACTTTCTTCAAGATTCTTTCAGCCGTCTAAATAGTAAGCTCATTTTCCTCCATACGTTCGTCAAACTGCTAGTCATTCATGACGAATGCTAACGCAAAGTCTAACTAGCAAACCCGATAACGTCGCCCTATCGCAGTTCACCCCGCGAAGTTTGCTTTCTCTGAAACCTGCGACTTTCCCTCAACACCCAAATCGAATTTCATCGATCAACACAACCGACACTCCCTTATACTCAGATTCCACAGCTTTGAGACGCCAAACTCTACAATGGATTCTCAGCAGTCAAACGGCTCTTCGGGCCAGCAATCTACTCAGGAAAACACCTCCCAGGGCCAAAGCTCCAGTGGCCAGAGTTCGAGCAGCCAGAGCTACGGTGGTCACACAACTGTCTATGGCAACGGGCCTTGTGGGTGCTGCACCTCTCAGGGCGGAGGCTCCTATGGCCCCAACGTCACAGAGGCCGAGAAGCGCCATTAGCTTCTATTGTCTTTCGGATTGACCAATTTTTGACGGTTTATTTGTTACGTTTGTAATACTAGTATGTTTTGTGTTTGGTTGTAGGCGGGTCGGACTTGTTGTTGTACCCTATGCAGCTATTGTTTAAGTAATTCACCTCTTTGTTACCCATATCCCGTCTTCTTTGGTTTTGTTATTTTGTGATTGACGTCATAGAACCCCGTCTAGTCTTGTTTGTTTCGACCACGAACATCGTTATCTATATCTACGTCATCGGGCACACGATCTGATTAATCGAATTGCATGCCAATCAAGTGGACGACAAATGTGTTCATGTGCCGGATGTTGAGTGATGTCCAGTTCAAATGTTGACCTACATTTACCTAAGCGATCAAGTATCATGGACCTATCGGACCAGTTCGAGCCCGTGCACAATGAAATGTAGTCCTCTGGTTTTCCTCTTCAGGTATAGTCCGTGTCACCACGCTTATGTCTACTTTTCACCCCGTTTTTCTCGAAGGACGTATATACAATATCTCAAGTAAGCTCCCAAGCGCTTACAAAGCGACCTCGTCATCAAAGTAGTCCGGTACTTATGCTACGCCTTTCTATGGGAGAAATACCCGATAGTGTCACGTGACCAGATTCATGTTTAACCCTTGGCCCAGGCTTTCAGCGTGGTAACCCTATCCATGGCCGAGGTGGGCTAGACGCCCGAATGAAACGACAAACAAGCGGTGTTCACCACGTCACAAATCCCAACAAGCATTCAGCAAACTTGGAACAAAAAAAAAGACTTTTATTTCTGAAAGCAAAATCAAAACTAAAAAAACCAACACATTTTGTGCAAAATCTAGACTAACAGAAGCGGTAATGGGGACGAACTGCTCCAAGCAAAAGACTTAAATGTCGTGCTTGTACCTTCGCCACAACTCAACATGGCCATCTTCTGATGGAGTCACATTCTGTATCATTGCTAAATCTGACCGTCGCCAACCACTGCTTCCCTAATGCTTAACAGAGTCGATTCTAGAGCCCTATGCACATTTCTCGTTTAAGAGCTCCGATTACCACAAGGCTCGAAGGGTAGCAGACAAGACAGAACAACCAACCCACCAAACAGACCCGCGCACACATACAAAGGAGCTTCCAAGCTACCCACACCCGCGGCGGCAATCAAGCTGGACACAACCCCCATCACACGGTTCAGCCCAACGAAGATACCGTTACCAGTAGCGCGATGAGCGGACGGAAGAACCTCGGGCGTGTATGCGAACAACACGGCGTAGTACATGTTGATGGCGAACCCTGTGAGGCAAGCAAAGATGGTTTCGGTGGTACTGTTGTGTACCAGGAAGATGTAACCCATCAGGAACAAGCAGGAAAGACCGGCTGACAGCGCCATAGTGTAACGGCGCCCCAAGAAACCAAGGTTACAAAGGTAACCAGCCAGAAGAGGACCAGGGAACGCCGCGGAGTTAGTGATAGCGTAGTTGGTCCAGACACGAGAGGGAGTCAGGTCCTGTTCGGCGCCACGAAGCTTCAGGTACTCGGGGAGGAACACATAAAACAAAGGATAGGCGAGACCAATGCTACCCCACTTCAAGATCAACAAAGTGGTGCTCCACGCCATCTTGCGCGTACCAAAGATTCCCTTGAGGTGGCGGGTGACATCCGAAGCCTGGAAGGCGGGCTTCTTAACGCCATTTGCGACTGTCCCGGCAACCTTGCCGCAAGACTCTAGCTGATCGAGAGTAAGGCTACAATCTCTGTTGTACTTCTGGGCGATTTTGGTGAGTGTATCGACCACCTCGGCGTCCCGACCTTTGGCGATCAGGAACTTGGGGGTCTCTTCTAAGCGGAAGGCGAAAACACGGATCAAGGACAGCAGGAGAACGAGTCCGCCGTTAACGATGAAGACCATGCGCCATCCGAGGTTGTTCGACCGAGTGCATGTTTCCACGTCGGAACAGTTGAACCTTTCGGGAGCTAAAAGAGGGAATTAATGGTTAGCTACTCCGTTTCCGTGGCGCACCTTATTTGGTGTACTTAGAACTGAAAGTTGAATGTATGCGACATACCTAAGAAGATCCAGGAAACAAGACCGGTGATGGCCTGACCCAGGCCCCACCAACACGCCATTGACGTTAGAACCCAAGCATAGTTGCTGGGCAGGTACTCGAGGAACACAATCACATCCAACACCAGGTTTCCACCAATGGTGAAGCCAATTAGAGAGACCATAGCCCCGAGCAAGCCCCAGTTGGGCATACCACCTGCAATGCAGCAGGCGACGGCACACCCAATAAGGGTAACATTAAAAGCCAGCTTGCGACCAATGGCATCAGCCGAGAACCCCCAGAAAAGGGCACCGAGAAAAAGACCGGCAAATAAACAGCAATTAAGCATGTACCGGAACCCAACCTGGCCAAACTCCAGGAATGCGGGCGCCGCAACAACAGATTGAATCAGGACAATCTGGGAATCAACGGCATATCCAAAGCCGTTAAGACAGAACAGCTTGGCATGGTACGGCGTAAAACCGATTTGGTCAATGGCCTGGTGAGGAATAAGGGTTAGTGGCTCTGTCGCAAAGGATTCGTCTAAGACATTCCGATAAGATATGACGTCATTTTGCGACAAAATAAATTGCGAAAAAAATGCGCCTGGTGGAATTTCAGTTGGAAAAGAGGAGGAAAAATTGTAACATCGAGATACTTACATCGTTGACCAGGGACATTTTCTTGGTCAGGACCGGGTCTTCACCGGCGCCAAGTAAATCCGCCTTCTGACGTACAACTTCCTGTGAATTGGTGTCCTTGGACGACATCGGCTCAAGGGAGGGGACCGCATCACCACGGCACGCGGAGACTCGGGTTTGAACCGAGTCTTTCTTGTTTGAATTTGCCATGGTGATTGGAAATTGCAAACAAAAAAAAGAAAGATAGTATGTTGTTCGGAACAACGGAGGGAAATAAACGGAATCAAGGAATCCGATAACGGGGTCTCATCAGTAGCTTGTTGGGACAACTAAGAACTGAGAAGAAATGAATTTTCCGCTAAGGAGAAGAGAAGAAGAATCAGATCAAGGTCGTAGGTGGAAATTGAACCTCTTAAATAGATTCTCTGGTGTCAAACCGGGTCGAAACTACATTGGCGAGTACACTGAATGCATAATTGGAGATCAGAAGGAATCTCGAACTTGCACGTACTATTGATTAACTGTCTGAGATGTATGGATATCATTGGCTTATGAGAGCTTTCATTTTAGACAGTAGCTCAAATCAATTTCCAAAGGAACCTAAAGTGACAAATCTACACAAGCTAGCCTTAAACGGCCTATAAACTTGCCGTGTGGTGATGGGAAAAGGCAAAGACGTATATGGCGTCATAAAATGGAAACGCGAGCTTCAGAGTTTCTCCAACCCCCATTCACTCGGCAGATATTGACGGTTACGTAGGGCTGTTGGTAGTTAGAGCCCCAAACAAAGGACAGCCCGAAGCAACATAGACTAATGAACCCATCCACAATCTAGTGGCTAGCATAGCACCGCCATTCCCGCCCACAAAACACGTTGGATAATCGATTCTAATCAACAAGTAAACAATCCAACGCCCTGTCGCTCGTCCTGTCAACACCACCAAGGCCTATATCCTACTTGAACTTTTCAACCTTGGCCCGTTTCTCTGACATTCTTCGGTCCATCCCCGCTCGGTGCTCCAGAGCCGTCAGGCCCTGAATCCTTCAAAAGTAACTCTAAACTCATTGCCGAAATCCTTTCGGTGGCCAGCAGAAACTCTCGCGGGTTTGGTGGTCCGGACTCTGACACTCGCGCTCACATTGCTGACGGCCCTGACTGCGGTGTAAGCTATCGTGGGGAACTGGTAGGATTATGTGGCTGATGCGCCGCAGAGAAAAAAACATCACGTGGTCGTGAGAAATCCTAACCCTTCAGATGGGGTAGTTAAGTGACGGAGAATTCCTGGCAATAAGCAGGATGGTGATTCTCGGCAAGGTGTTAGTTGTAGCGCGACGGCGATATAGCATCTATAATCTGTCAATCCGCATCCGCAGCTACCAATCGCATGGGTTCCTTAAGTAACAAGAACTATTCATTCCGGCCTTGCATTCACAGTTCACGGACTGACGATATTTATACGATTATCAAAAGTGGGCCTACTGATAAGCAACCCTTCACCATAAATCCTACCTCTTACTAACCCTCATATTAACCCTCGCCCGGTTCCTCTCCGATCTGGTCCACATCACTTCCTCGGCGAGTGACTGTTCAGGGCCCTGGGGGTCACTAGCGCCGCGCTACGCGACACTAAGTGACAAGCAAACAGCTAGCCACGTTGAGACGGGCAACCCTCCGTGGAGGGCGAGGTGTGACGGTGAAACACACAGAACGGTAGACAAAGGATATCCACCAAAACAAAAAAAGAGACGATCAGAAGGCAGAAGTGTCGAGGCGCGGTCAAAGAGGCGACTGGAGAGGTGCGTCGCCGTTGTCCTTGGGCTCGTCGCTTAGTGGAGGCTCTGGTGGTGGCCAGGCCGGGAAGCTCGTAGTCGGATTCGGCCCGGAGGGCGGCGTTGAGGATGCCGCGAGATCATTAACCGTGTCCATCGGAAGTCTGAGTTCATTGACGCCAATAGCAAGCGGGTGGGCCAGGCAGTCGTTGTACCGTTTCATTAGTAACCGGACTGTTTCCACCGGGTTGCGCTGTAACTCAGTATAGAACTGAGCCTTAGGCCATCTCAACGGCAGGGTCTGACTGAGAGCGTCAGGGCACCAAAAAGCCAAGTGTGATATTGCCTGACGGGGCCAGCCGCAATGGCAGCTGCCGGGCCATGTCTGTAAACCTACAGACTTCCGCCACATCGCGGTGTTGGCATGTCCAGCTCGCAGGCGTGTCAAGAACCGGTTCTCACTCATAGTAAATCGCTTTCGTAACCTCGCAGTCTTCCTCCAAGTTATATCCTTTTTTTTGTGATCAATTAATTGCATTTAAGTCATATCCCTCCACATGCTCTTCCCCGGATCCAACAACAGTCTCTTCACTTTATGAACTCCCCCGTTTCGCTGCCCTCGTATCCACTCTCTCTCATTCTCGTTCTCCCTTCTCCTCAACACGTTCCTCACCTGATGCGCGACTGATTGGGCGTAGGAAACCAACGGGTCCGTATTCGTGGTCTCCGCAATCCGTATCATAATGGCCTGCCATGCTAGTGACTCTTGCATGCAAACCTGCGATCGAGTTCCCAGGTGCAACAAGTGCTCCTGTGGTGCCTCGTAGGCCGCCTCCGTGCGGACACGAGGCAATGGTGTAGTATTGACCGCTCCCGTACAAACACGCAAAGCACGAGACTGTAATCTTGCCAGTTCGGTCATTTGTTCTTGTGTGAGCCCTGCATGCGCGAGGGCTGCGGGAGTATATGTTAACCGTGGTCTCTGCCCAACCTTAAAAGTCTTTCTTAAAGCCTCCCAACTACATAAATCAGTACGAGCAAGAGCGCGGAGGAGTGCGAAATTCCCACTTAGTTTGACACGTAGAGCGTGATAATGATCAGGGCCAGTCCCACGGCAGTTGAGCCAAAAACCGAGAAACCTTGAACTTTTCACCACCGGAATACTCTGCCCACGAAGTGTAAGTGACCAGCCCTTGTAATGATTAGCTGTGTGAAGGTTGAGCGCCAGTAGGACAGACTTACTCGGCTCGAATATAACACCCCTCGTCGCCGCCCAACTCTCAGCTGCCCCATAAACCTTTGGCAGAGCGCCAGCCAAATCGGCCGAGGACTTTTCCCGGAGCGAGTAGGTTGGTGTCGTCAGCGAACCCCACAACCATGACGTCCTGGTGGCCCGTATCCAGTACCTTATGCAGACTAACAATAAATGCTATAAACAGGAGTGGGGAGAGCGGGGAGAGCGGTGAGCCTTGGGGGACGCCGGGTCTATCAGGCCGTCTCTCTGTGTCGACTCTGTTGAGGAGAAGAGAGGCTTCTCTGCCCGCCACGTAGCAGCGAAGCCACTGCGTTAACCACCCAGGCACTCCTTTTTGTGCCACCACGTGTAAGTGCTATGAATGATCGACTCTGTCGAACGCTCCTACTATATCTAGCTGTAGTAGAAGAGCTTGAATTCTGCGGCCGTGAGACCTCAGTGCAAACTCTCGAATTGTACGTATCGCCGTTGTAGTCGACCGGTGCGGGCGATTGCCCTTTTATGCAACAGGAAGTAGCGGATCAAGCTTCAATGAGAGACGTCGAGCGACAATTTTTTCGATGACCTTCCCAACTGTACATAGCGACGAAATGAGTCTGCAACCTCCGGGCTTCCGGCGTTCTAGGACAATCTTCATATGCTTAGGGATCTCAGCATTTACTGTGAAGCTTGTTCCCATATACAGGCCAGTTTTGCAACAAGTGATGTCTGGGGTAGTTGCCATGATTATTTCAATTCTCATGTTTTGTTCTTTTGTGGGCCTTCTACCTAGGCTGCAAGTCATTTGTTTGCCATACTCAGAAATTTACCTTTCTCTTGTTTGGAATTCTTTTTTCAAGGCTTGTTCTCTTTTTTCTTCCTTTCAAACCACCATCTCCTTCAACTTTTCTTTTCCTCTCCACTAAACGCACTTCAAGCTAAAGACCATTGAAACCCCAGTCTTTTTCCGATTGACTCCAGAGCATCCGCCATCTACTCTCATCGCCGGGTTCTTTCGCCGCCAGTCGATAAACACAAACTAGTCAAGTCCTAGTCTCTCGCAGACTATCTCAGCCATCTCCATAGTAATCTCATTGTCATCCATCCACTCACTAAGTTCTCCATCAATCAAGATAGACTCTAACGTAAAGTGTGATTAGCAGACTGAACAACATCCCAACGCTTCCATCTCCTCCATCAGAACTTTTGTTCTCTGAAGCCCACGACATTTCCTTGACAACTAGAGCTGATTTCATTGATCAACGCAACCGACATTTTCTTTCGCTCAAGTTCGACAACTTTGGACGCCCAAACTGCACAATGGATTCCCAACAGTCCGGCGGCTCCTCGGGCCAGCAATCTACTCAGGGGAACACCTCCCAGGGCCAGAGCTCCGGTGTCCAGAGCTACGGCAGTCGCACCACTATCTACGGCAACGGGCCTTGTGGATGCTGTACCTCCCAGGGCGGCGGCACCTACGGCCCCAATGTTACCGAGGCCGAGAAGCGCCACTAGGCTTTCTAGCCACAAGTACTTGAGGTCTTGCGATGTCTCATTTGTCACATTCTTTCGACTGTCGTTTGTTGTTTTTGGTTTAGAGTGGCCCAAGAAGGGCATTATACCCAAAGCGCCCATTGTTTGATTTTCTTTGTTTTTGCTGGATCCGGTCTCCTTAGTTTTGCTCTCTTCTTGGTGGATGCCACAGAGGTCATGCTAGTATTAGTTGTCTCGGTTACCAATATCGTTGTCAATGTCTAGTATTTCCATGACACAATATACTTTTAGGAAGTGCATGTTAATTATGCCGACAATAGCGAACTTTCCGTGCCTATTGTGTGTGAATTTCGACTTGCATCGTGTAAAGTGACCTTGGCTATTGTCTGTATTCACCACGCGAGGCGGCCGTTTGCTTGGTTGAGGTGGACTCGATACTTCAGTTTTGCATCAGCATGACAGAGAGTCCAGTACCTTGATAAAAATGGGGATGAAGGTGAGCTAGAGAGATGCAACTCGGCAAGGCTATTGTTACTTGAAATGATTAGGATCGACAACTATAGCCGAGAATGATGTTCTCACCCGAAACATTCTTACACAAAACTGCATATTACCGGCCGCCTGGTAACTGACAATTCATAGAAATGTTGACAGTAACGACTTCCTAGAGCAGACGACTCCATCTCCGTGGCCCCGGCGGGCGTAGCTGCTACCTGAGTGAAAAAAGGCGTTGACTGCAATCATAGCACCATAGACTTGACTCTACATCAGGATTCTAGACAAACGTGGATTTGTCAATCTTGAAAACGTCCAGACATCGAACATAAAGTATCATTGCTCTATGCTCCGAATTCGGCTCTGTGCACAATGAAGGGTAGTCCTCAGAATTTCCTCTTTGGGTATAGTCCGTGTAACCATACCTGGCTCTACCTGCGCTCACCTTCCCCGGGAAGGCGGATGTGATGGTCTTTAGTCAATGTCGCGACAGGCCCGCGCCCAATAGTTTCTCTAGTGCCAGTTTAGAGAATTATTGATGGTGGACCATGTTTCTGGGAAGTACCAGTCCGGACAGGCTTGGCTTCATGTCACTAGTCATAACCTGTAGATTCAGCAGGATGAACCATTTACATCGGACGTAGTAGATAAAGTTTGCCCTTTGATGAACATCTTAAATTTCGGTCGTCCGTTTCTTCAAATATGGTTATCTTTCGTCACATGGAAATACAGTATCTCGCCTTGACGATTCGTTGCCATCACTATCAACTTAACCCTTGATAGTTGCCTGTTTGGTAACCCTAACATTGGCTGGTTGTCCACAGTAAAATATCGCTGTGCTACGAACATTGACTGTCATTTCAAGGAGACTGGTAAATCCACGAGTCCGATGTAAAAGAGACAAGGTTTAGGAGCTATGTATCTATCCTGAGGCAAGGGGTAGTGCCGTCCATATAGTCCCGCCCATGTCACCTGATGCCGGAGGCCGGCCGCGGCTGGTAGGTTGCAGACCGACTGGGATTATGCAATTAATCTAACAAAGTATCAAGATGAACGATTTGGTCAATTGCGCTTTCTCATGGACGAACTCTGTCCTACCTCAAGTCCGGCGTCTTGAAGCCAATGCTGAACACAGCACTGATCATCATGTGCAGTCTTATTGGGTGTACCTGGCGTTTGCCCATGTGTTGATCCACCTCGAGGACGAATATCTAACTATTTCACCAAGATGGGCAACACTTGTCTGGCAGGCATACTGAATATGACATGGAATCCACTGACAATGCTTCTCTATATTATATTGAGACCTAAGCAGGCACATGAAACCCTAGATTAAGGACTACAGCATTCTATCAAGGCACAGTGCATTTTTCAAGACCCCTATTGTTTTTTCTCATTCTTCTTTGCCTTTCAATTGTTCTTCAGCCTTTCCATTTAATCAAACCACAACTTGATAAAATGAGTACTCCAGTTTTGTCGCCTGCCTGCCCTTCTTGTAATGGTCAAGCCTTTTCATGCACAACAATTTCCCCTACTAACAATTTTGTCGCTCCAGTAGCCAACATTGGTCCCGCTGATCCGGCTCAGGTTGCCAATTCAGTTAGTGAGGACATCCCCGATGGCGTAGGATTCGCTGATGGTGACGCCGCCGAGAATGATACACCAACTGTCGAACCCCACGTCGCAGAAATACCTATCGATAGCCCCGACAATCACGGGCAGCAGCCCCACGGTGAAGATGCTTTTGCCCCTGTGCCTGAGGGATCTCCGGCGACCAATGGTATTCCGTGGGCCGCACCTAGCTTTGACACGCCTGCTGTTGGTCTTGCCGCTCAGTTGTCGGGACTTGGAATCGGCCCGGTCAATTCTGCTGCCGCGGAACTGCACCCATTTGTCCCCCGCGGGAGTTACCTTGCTCGGCCAAAACCCTTTTGGGGAGCCCGAGCAGGCGCTTATGACATTGACTCAAATCAGACACCTCAACCTGTTACACGAAAAGATAAAGCGACATTTTTTGCTGGGCCGTACCATGATGGTTGAACCGTTCCCGGTACCCGCGTAAGTCAGCATCTTGTCTTTGGACGTTACGAAGCTCGTCTACTGACAATACATACAGCCCACCGGCGCCGACACCATCGGATAAGACGACCGAGCAGTCAGCCACACGGGAGCCACGCCGCCAACTGCTTATGCTAACGGCGAAGATGAACTGGGTTCCAGTACCGTCCCCGTCTGATAGGCGACAGTAGTTGTAAGATCATGGGTGTGTTCCGGGCCACGGTCGGATCAAAGAGACCAAAGGATGGAGCGGAAAGTCACACTCAAATTTGTCAATGAGGTCTTATTCTTCGCCTGGGAAGTGCAGCCGGTAGGCCGTTGGAGTATTATGGTCTCTGTAAGTTTGAGGCTGCGTTTACTTCAATACTCATGTTAGCCCTCTGGCCATAAAATCTGAGCCTTCCGTTAGTTCTTGTTATTGTAGCTTTTATCGCCGTATTTTACACAAGGCCTTCCATATCTCTACAATCTGAGGTACTGATATTCTTGTGAAAAATCGCCAAGACTTCGAAAATAGGGTCGAGTCAAATACCGGAAACTCGCCGTCGATTCGGGTGTATATTGAAAGGGATGGATTACACTCTGCAGATGACTCAGGATTTATGTTCTCACTCATATTGAGCCATCATATAGTGTATCAATTGTGGTTCGGTCAGTATGCGATGTGTGTCGTGCAATCCATGGTGATGGCGATCTTTCAGTTTGTAATAATTAACTGCATGTTAATGGAGGCTCCGACGGGCACCACAGACAATACAATAGTTATGAGCGCTACTAATCAGATGTCGAGTCTTCGATCAACCCTCACCTCTGTCTCCCCGGAATTGATATGGCCGCGTGGGCTATGGGTTTTCAATAAACCAACCCGTTCCATCGGCATCAACGGGGTAGAGACGTTCTGGAAAACAGTGATGGGGATTTATTGGTTTCAGTCGTGGAGGATGCGGATGCCGCAAAGCTAACGGCTGCTTGACGCACAGGAAGATTCAAAATGACATAAGTATATTTAGAGTGTTCTGTGTTGGTAAGAACAATGTTACCATTTGCTTCGATAACAACAAGCTCAGTTTCGGGTGTCAATGTTGGTTTTGTGTCCTTTTGTCTTGATATCACTGTTTGATTTTCAAGTTTCATCGCACTCACACTCATCTTATTCGCTTCATGTCACCGAAAAAGAAGCGTCGCCCACAAAATCTCACTCTTTGTACCCGAATCGACGGACTCTGTGAGTATGGGGAACTCACCTGGAATCTTTCATTCCTCACGGACTGCTCACGGGGCACTTATCACGGTTTCCGACATTTGTGTGCGTATTTTCAAGAATGGGACTACCTTCTCCAGATATCAACACCTACCCGCTGATGCTACGGGCTCTCAGCAGAGATTCTTTAAGGCCCGTCTGGTCAGACTCTCATATCAAACAAACGGTTGCCTGGCACAATGATATTGCATGATCGACCTGCTTAAAGAGACCGAAAGTCAACATGAATTATCTAGTATCACTGCGAGGGATACTAGGTCCGTTTTGCCTCAACCAAGTACCTCGATCGGTGCCATTCGCAGTCCTGCCTCGCTCGCTTGACCACCCTTTATCGGTCTACCTCACATACTATGGCGTGTCTTTTGCAAACCCTGAACAGCGACAGATCCAGATCCTACAGAACAAGACAAACTGGTTGTCCTAACAGCGGCCAGACACCCACCACCCATGAGTCCAAACTTCGGGGACATATAAGCCGCTGGTATTCTAACCAGAGCTCAAACACGGGCTCTGTTTACAAGAACGGCGTTGTGGGGGCTTCTTTAGTCACCAATGGCTGCAACTATCTGTCCCAAAACACAAGAAGGGAAGGACTAGTTGAAAAAGTTCCACCGAAACCTCCAGAGTTATAGCCACCAGTTCCATGTTTGGATTGTCTTCGTATCGGGCCGCCGCCTACGAAACGAATTTGTTTTGAATGGTCCAACTTCCGTTAGTCCACAAATCCAGCGTTCCCTTTTGAACTACAACTCGCCCTCAGACCAATGGGGGCCCTCATTATTTGTGACCACAGCGGTGGCAGACAACCCGATCATCTGTATTTTGAGGATCAGCTTCTAAACTCCCAAAGATCATACGTTACGATACGGGGAGACTAGAGTGCGTCAAGGTACAAGTATAGTGGCACTAAAAACAGAACAGATCGGTGTTTCCAGTTTGATGTACTCCATTGTGAATACCCCGTTTCAAAGATTAATCCGGAACGCCTACTTCCCAACTAAGTCCTGGGAACCCTCGCTCTTGGGTTAATAAGTCCTGTAGTCCTCTTTGTTATTACTTTACAAGTGGGTCGACAAACCGTGGCCACAGTCACTTGTTATGGTGGATCAATCCATTCTGAGGATGGAGCGTATTGTAATCTGGCTTGTCTCGCTGATCAACCTGCTTCATTCTGTTAATCACCAAAAATAACGGAAATGTAGTTAATTCCAAGGCAACTCGATGACACTTGAGACAAAGCAGTTTGATTGTACCGGTGCGATTTGAAGTGGTCGTCTCTTAGAATGTTGCGTTCTCTGATGGGCAGGATGAGATATATATCTGTCGAATCTTCCGCGGTGTCTATGGAGCATTTCAGCAAGACGGCTATCCACAACCCGTCCTACAAGTTTGTCATTCTGTGGTGCTGGATTACCTGGGGCGCGGGAGATGGTTGAATAACGGGACACCATTCGACAATCTTCTCCTGGTTTGAAGGCCCATCCTTGGCACGATATTGTTGAACTCTGGTTCACTGCCTACAGTTGACACATGTGACCATGTGCATGTCAGTTACTCCGTGTGGTTAGAGACCTACATGTATAGATTTATCACTCTAGACTGTTGTGATCACATAGACAGACAGATAGTTGCAGCAGCAATGACTTCACTAACTAGTTATAGACCGCAAGATCCGCCGTTGTCCAACATATCTTAATATGTTAAGACAGTCTGATAAGCTCTCTATTCCAACAAATCGACCCATCCTCCCCGTGATTTTCCTTCCTTTAGGGGAAATCGCCTTCATTCATCAGCATACCGCAGTGCCTGGCTCCTAACTGAGATGGAAAGTACGAACCGTCAACAAAAAGTTGACAATGTAACAACCATTATTCCCCCATTTGGTAGCTTGGCGCGTAGAGCAAGACCCTTTAGTTGAGACTCCACCGTCTCTTCCGATATAAAGGAAAATCCTGCCCACCAACGAAGACCATCTTGTCCTCGTGTTGATGGACGATCCGATCAAATGAGGATACGGCCTTGTAAAACGGCATCAGGCGTTTCAGGTATTCACGGGCACCCCCGTGGTAAGCGACAAGAGCAGCAACTCTCATGTTGTGTCCGACTGATGTGTCGGTCTTCGAAAGCGTGATGAACTTCTGAAACTTCTCGGTGGCTCTAAAAACCTGGCCATGCGAGTCAGACTGTCTGTTTAGACAGTTGGGGATGTAGACGACGGTGTTTTTGTTGTCGTGGGTGTTGCGAGGGGTGCTGTGTGAGGCAACGGATCTGGTTATGCCATCGGTGCCTTGGCGGAGACGAAGGATACTGGGCCTTTCAATTGGAGATTTCCATCTACGTCAGTCTGTCGTTCAAGTGCGAAAGGTCAGGATGTCGCTTACGGTGAGGACGTTACCAAAGCAGCTTTGTCAAGTCCACTTGGCTTTAGAGAGGCAAGATTATTTTCCAGGCTCAGATTGTTGGCCACACTGGAGCGGGCCTTGTCGGCGTCTAGTTTATCGATTGTAAACTTCATGATGTGGATCACGCTATGAGAGGATTGTTTGATGAAAATCTCAAGATGAAAATGTAGCCACTGTGGACAGCGAAAGAGAGTTTTGAAATGACAGATCTGGCGGGTTTGTGGGGAGTAGAAAGTTTGTAGGTTTATTCAATGCCGGGAATTTGGAAATGAACACATTTTTTGTGCCGCAGTTTCGAGGCCAAACTATTTTTTAAACTTGGAAAGCAGTTACTTCTACGAAGCGGCTGAAATTGGCTTGTTCTGTCACAATAATCAGTAGTCAAGCTCTGACAGCCATTGTCACTTCGAGGTATTATGAATTCCATTTCCGTGTTGATGGTCGTTTGCACACAAATTCAAGAATTTGCGAACAATAAATATTTCTCGTAGCTGCCTTGATTATTCCAGTTTTTATATTCCATTTTGTGTGCCGGCTGCCTAGGCAGCCCTTCGTTTGCCACATTCAGAGATTGTTGTTTATTTGCTTTCCGATATCTCTTGTCCTTCTGTTTCATCCTTTTTCTTCGCCCACCGCGTCGATTCTTTCTTTCACGCCGTGAACAACTGCGTTCGCTAGAGCTGATTCAAAGTCCAGTACACTTCACTTCCACAACTTCAACCAAACTGCCATCTTCCAGCCTTGCGGGACCCCGCATTGTGGGTCAACCCTCCCTAATTAGATCCAAAGACTGCTCTGATCGTGTGAGTATGCCGGGAAACCATGCCATCAATTATGAAGGGCTTCTATACCATGAAACGACAACGGCAGGGTTCATAAATATATCATGGCCCATGTAACCCTATAGTCCGTTTGGCTAACACCATTGTTCCTAAAAAGGTAGTTACACTACAACTTCTGTGTAAACAGGTGGTGCAGTAAAACGACTGATCGCTCCTACGGCGGTACCACTATGTTCCAACGAATATGTCTATAGTTTCCCATGCGGGCGCTAAACTGTGGGTTGTCTGGGCGACCAAAAATGACCAGACACAAACCTCTGCAAATGAAGACTGTTGCTGAGGTATCGACACATCTGTCAAGGCCATGAGGCAGTTGCCTTTGGGCAAGATACTTAAGTGCCTTCCTCGAACTTGACTTGATATCACAATGAATATTTGTATTCTAGGCAACTACTCTAATTAATATCAAGCCAGTGTGGCGCCACAGTTACACCAAATAGAGCAGTTCGGCGGCGCACAACTTTAGGCTTTCAAATAATTCATGAAATAAATTCGTGACCGACAGACTTGATTTTTCAAATTTCGATTTCTTCTGCTGCCTCACTGCTAACCTTTGCCTTGAATTGTATTCACGTCCTTCGATCGCAAACTTGTCACCTCACTCGTGCCAACTTCATTGTTAGCCTTTGAACCTTTGACCTGTTTGCGATGAACCGATTCAGTATAATTGACGAGTACAAGCGCAGTTTTGCGCGCCGCATGTGGTCACGTCTTGCCATTAAACGGACTAGCACCAACGGACCCATTTATCGCCACACCAATGCCATCACAGAGCAAGACCCCTTCGATTCCAAATCGGGGCCGTATCCCTATTTGTCTAACCTTAAGCCCGCTCTGGCCAAACCTTTTTTCCCTTTATTTCCTGGCCCCTATCATGATCGCTGCGGCCCTGACGATGCTGTCATTTCTATCGCAATGCTTCTTTTTCTGTGCCGCGAAAATAACTACACACTTGGATTGGGGTTGAGCTTGCAATCCAGTGCGACATCCTCGTCAACTACTGGACAGGTAGCATCGCACACCACCAAAGTACGTCCTGTATGAATTTCTAACTCGTCAGTGAAATGATTGTCTAACGGTGTCGTCTCCCAGCAGGACACTACCAGCATGGCCCAGGTGGCGCTGGGCCACGCTCTGAAGCGCAAAAGCTCCACCGACTCCATCAACTCATGGGCTACAGCGGTCGAAGAACAGGACGGAATTGACCTGCTCCCAGATATTCGGGGCCCACAAGGCCTCGACGAAATTTCAATCATCAAGCACCGCCAGGGAATCTATGATGATCTCGAGCGGAATCTCTATGGCATCTTCTGCAATGTGCCAATGCACAGAGTCAAGTTGGCCTGGGAGCTGGTCCGCCAAGACTTCCGTGATGCTGGAGAGCACACACGAGCCGAACACATGGGCGAGTGGCCCGAATATCTCGAAACACTCCAGCGCTCTATCGATGTCAAGGAAGTAAGTATGCTCTTATCATAGAAGCCGACTTTGAGACCAGTTACTAACAACTTAATTATCAAATAAACTAGCCTACTGGCGATACTAGCCTTGACGATGCGGTGCCCGACCTCAGCCAGGCCACCATTGTTCAAGTGAAGGCGCCCGAGACAAGTCCTTCAGGCTCCCAGCTCGAGCCCCAGACCACGGCTGATTGGAACGAGCAGCATGTACAGCTTCCGTCGTTCAATAGAAATCGTCTACTGCTAGGTAGTCTTGAAGATGCGGATGACTCCCAGGTCACTCACTAACGACCACTTTCGGGAGAAGTCTTTGGTTACTTTAGACTACACTGCTGCCTCATTCATTGAAGGGCCCTGGTGTAAGTGTCGTAGGAGTTGGTTTGTGTTGGATTATATGTACCTGAGCCCGACCATCATATCGCTGTCCGCCGAAGGTCTAGATGTTGCGGGGGTTGGAACACGGTGATCCCCTTAGAGAATATTGATGATTCTTGTTGTCATATGAGATATTCCAGAATTTTACTGATGTACATGTACCTATGTTTCAATGAGGGAATGAATTTCTTTATGATAAGGTCATGTGGAAACTAATTTTTTGGTTTATATGCAGATCAGCCTTCAGCCGCAACTTGTGACGGATTAGGAGTCACCAACATACCACTGCGTCAAAAAGAAGTGGAACGTTTGGTATTGTTATTGGTGTACGTTCTAACAGGGACTATACAAGGCACACAGGACGCTTACCACATGAACCGAAAAAAAGAGCACCAATTGAGTAACAATCATACAGGGCAGAGGCTGACATCTAGCGTATATTGGCCTTTATTTTATCACAGAACGTGCAATGTCTCCGCGCGGTTATAGCAGAGGTCATTGCGATAAAACACAACAAAGAAGCAGGAAAGAAGCTCGGACTAGAGGAAAGTCGAGATGAGTCACTAAATCTGCAATTCTTGAGTACACTATGGCAATGTATTGGCAGCTATGTCTCATAATCCACGTTTTCTGTCTCAAATACACATGTATATAGACATTTCTGCAACCTGGTTCTAGGCGATTGATTCAGTTCATAGATTGGGATATACGGTGATCGATTTCCTAACCAGGATAACTTGGCTTCAAGCTAGGTTGTCCTGCTTCAGAACCTTGAAGAATTCACGAAGGGCCATTGCATGGCCTTCTGGTAAAGTAAAGTCACCGATAGTACCTTTAGAAGAAAGCGACCGTACATGTAGAAAGGTGAATGAGCACGCGAATCGCCTTTCTAGGCGAATATTTGATGTAGACAGTCACAGGGCTGGGCTTATCTTATCTGATCGCATGGACAGGGAGGATCCGGTCAAAACTAGTATAATGACCGCCACAACAGACTGGATACAAAGAACTTGCTTTTTTACAACCTGCTCGATAGACAGAGGCTTAATGCTACCTGTGAGCATCTGCAAAGGATCCATGGCACCTCTTTGTCTACCGAGCCAGCCCATTGAAGCCGGGCCGGAGACGCCGTCAAGGATGATAACAACCAGCGGCTACAGTGCCATTCAGGTTCAGGGCGTGGTGAATGTCTCGGAGGAACGTCGTCTTACATCAGCCACAACTAGAAACCCAGACATCCAGACTCATCTAGATCATGCCATGTTGCTTTTATACATGGCGTGTAAGACCAGAGACTATCTTTACTTACTCTCGGTGAATTTGCAAGATGGCAACGATATGTAGGTTTTAGTAGACTCCGTGTATATATGCAAGAGATTGCAAGTTCCGATG
Source organism: Huntiella moniliformis (assembly GCA_000712465.1). Lineage (NCBI taxonomy): Eukaryota > Fungi > Ascomycota > Sordariomycetes > Microascales > Ceratocystidaceae > Huntiella > Huntiella moniliformis. The sequence goes on from JMSH01000065.1 coordinate 22,502, forward strand.
TCAATACACTGTTTATTCAAATAACACGGTTTTTCCATCCTTAACCTTGGGTTATGCAATGTCTACCCTCGATATATCACCATGTGAGCAACGTCCATGATGGGCAAGTTAGCTAGTATATCCTGATAGATGACGGTCACTGGATACATGCATTGACGCCACAGACCAGGTAGTTCTATAAGACATGGACAGAAGGTATGACTAGATCATTGCATATCATTCTAGATGTAGTTCCATGTAGAATAGGTCTAAGAGGCTATAGTCGGTGTTATGCTTGGCAGTCTAGCGGAGAAGACGTGTCTTGACAAAACAGCTGTTAAAGCTCAGCGGCATTCGATCAACCTATATCGGGCCCAGAAAGCCCATAAAACCCCTATCATGGTTATTTCCAAACTACACATGAAAACTGACCAAGCAAGCCATGGCTACCACCACCAACTCCGGCCTCGGTATGTAGCAAACCCCCGCAATGCATCTACTGATGCCTCTTTTTCCATAACGACACAGAAACACTTGCATACCGATATATATGCTACCCACCACTCGGCAACCCGGATCTATATAAACCCCGGTTCCCACACCCCCATCCAACCGGACCAACAACTTCCCGCACCTCAGCCTTATAATTCCTCCTCTGTGACCGCCTTTTTCTCCGGTTCATCGACTTCTTGGTTTTCTTGGTATTCAAAGCTAAATGTACATATATACGCCCTTTAGTCTGCACCGTGGGTCCCTGCGTGTAACATTTCGGCTACAAGGAATGCAAGAATGGTTTGTGATGGTCAGGAACCAAGATTACCGGGCTATATTCATCTGTGCTAGTGAATCTGGGGCTTGCGATATATTATGCCGAAATAGATCCTCCCAATATCTTCAAGCTTAGTAAACGCTCTCTCCGTCTGTAGATGCCGAATCGACCATACAAATCTATATATCTAATGCCCCACGGACCGCTCCTCGTCCCGCGCTCGCCACTTAAGCTTAAATTTAGTGTCAAACATATGGTGGTTTGTGCATTCACCCGGGCAAAATTTCACGGGGTAGAACTTTTGTGTATATTGTGATCGGATTAGGCAGGATATAAGGAGGACGATTTCGGGATTTAGGGGTTGGGTTTCTTGGCTTTTCGGGTGGAGGCTGTGTTGGCAATGGTTTGAGTGAAGACTTTGGTGGTTCGATAGATGGTACATTTCGGGATACACGCGATGGAATGGAAGTGTAGGCGATCGGTATGTTAGGTAAAGGGTGTCATCTAGGTTTATAGCTATTAGGTCTCATTGTCACCTTCATTCTTCAAAATTCAGTTCCTCGCTCTTTTCACCGTCTTCGCCACCTCCGTCAAGGCCACGGCCGTTGCCCAGTCTAGCTACCTCAAGTCGATGAACACTTAACCGTCCAAAAGGAGACTTGCTACTGCTACGCTTACACATATATATGTATCTTGAGTCCTCTCATGTTAACTAGGACTAACAACATTACTGTGTTACCTCGGCTCACTCCCTTGGGGATAAGAACGTCTTGGGTTTACGAGCTTGCGAGAAGTTTATGAAGGATGGTGCTGAGACGTAGTAGATTTCTGTTGCATTGTAGCGTTGACATTTGTTTATGTAATTCTTAATTTGGAGTATAAAAAGGTTTCATGCGAGTTGTTTCTATATATGTGATCATGTTATACCTATAGGAGGTTAGACCTGCCCAAGATGGTCAATACCATACACTTTTGTATCCCGTAAGGTAAAATTGTTCATAGCTCCCCACATCTAAACTCCAAACAAAACAAAACAAGTTGTATATCCCCACACCCGGCCCGACTCCAATACTACATCGCGTACACGTCCACTGACAAAATAAGGCACAGGCGGAACCCCAAATTCCCAAATAAGGTTAACTCCAACCAACTAAGCGAGCCATCAAAGCCCGGATGCTTGGCAAGGGGTCTATTCACCTTCACTCCGTAATGACCTCGCGTGCTCTTTCCATATGTCGTGGACTGCTTAGTTCTGTTAAGTGAGCTTCATAACGGCGGTCAGAAGAATAGTCGTGTCCCATGACATGTTTAAAAGTATATAAAGCTCTAGATATCCCACTGAATATTCCTGTTTCTTCCTTACCTCCTTACCTCCTCACCTCTTCAACTCTTCACCTCCTCACCATCAATCACAATGCAGTTCTCTACCAGCTTCCTCGTCTTTGTTTCCGCGGCTCTCGCTGCTGTCATTCCCCGTGAGGAATGCCCCAAGTTCACTCACCTCCTCAGCACCCAGATCTCCACCTGCTGTATCTACAGCTTCACCTGGGTATGTCTTCTTACATGCCTCCCTCAAGAACCTCACTAATCAATAATCCAGGACCAATGCTGTGTCACCGCTGATCACCCCCTCGGTGCTGACAACGTTCTCGGCTGGAGAACCTGCGAGCAGTTCGTCAAGGACGGTGCCAACGACTTCTAAACGATAACCTGTCATGATACTATACATACATACATACATCCTATTCTTAATACACCAATATTCATGATAACCCTGTTCAACCCTATCCAATGTAACACAACATACGACAACTCGCCATAAGTGCACGATTGGTCAACCGGAAGCAAAAGGCCAGGGTACCGGACTTTCAAGTATGGTTGACCGGAATAGAGGCAAGTGTTGGGTCAGTGGGACGTGACAAGCAATGCGGTGGTGGGGTGGTCATCGGGTTTCTTAAGTGGAGTGGGCCTCGGGCAAATGTGGATGGCAGCCCCGCAGTCAGGCTATTCTCGGTAGATAGGCGAAGAGTTCAAGCCCATGGTACGGGGACGACAAGCCAACGAAGCAAAGTGGATAGAATGGAGGACCATGTGGTTCGTTGGTCTAGATGCAATCCCGTCACTGGCACATTTCACATTTATCCACTTTTTTTTTTGTTTGTTTTTCAACACTTCACTTTCACATGGAAATTCCATATTCCCGTCACGGCGTTCTAAAAAAAACTCCTTCACTTGAGGCTTTTAAATGCATCCATGGTCAAATCCCTCGCTCATGGTAGTTCTTCGGGTCTTCTCTTACATGACATGGGTATTTATGCATCAATTGGTCTAAGCTATACATAGTTTATGCACGCTAATTTGCTTAGTAAGCGGAGATGAGGCGACGAAAGGATGGATTCACTGGAGATGGGTTGTAGTGCATATATGTATGCACCTCCCAGCCGGCTCTTTTTCTTTTTTTTTACTTTTTTTCTTCTTTTTAGGTATATTGGGTTAGGTATGTACTGACATACAGACATACAGACATATGTAAGTCAGAAATGATCTTCTTCATCACGGAAGATAGCGGTGTGGGGTTAGGGTTTCTTAGTCTGGATAAAGTTAGACATGCAGGTTGTTAATCGGGAGACATTTCTGCATATAGTGATGATGTTTGTCACGTGGATATAGATGTGGTTAGGCTTCACCGTGTAGGAGGTTGGAAAATGATGATCCCGAAGTGTATTCGTCGTCTACCCCTTCAAAAAAGTGCGGAAACGGAAACGGCAGACTGATTTGACGATTATAGAAGAGGTCGGTCTGTGCGAATTTTGAAGGACACCCACCACCCAAAAAAAACAACAGAGTGACTTTTGTCGGCGGCTAAGGGATAAGGATTCTAGAAATCGTAGAAAAAGGGGATGAAGAACGGGATAGGGAGAAGAAGACAAAATAGTCAACTCTTCCCCCGCCCAAAATGTGCTTACAACTATATCCGTTTTTTAATGCGCTCATGCGTTGGCCTAAACACCCGAAAACGTGGCGTTCTCAAGTCCGGTTCACCCAAATCTATGAAGAGAGATGTCGCATGTAACAACTATTTCGGAAGACCATGGTTTTCAATTAGGGTATATCCCTAAGGATTTTGTAAGGTGAAAAAAGAGGTCGACGTCATGGAGTGATGTGGTGTGTGTATCATTGTACTGCAGTAGTTTGAAGAGAAGTAAGTGAAGAAATCATGAACCAGGAAGCATTTAAGTTGAAGTTGATTAGCGTATTGGAAATAGTTGGATGTCTATAGTGTTACTGACTAGAAGGAAAAAAAAAAGTGCCAAGGGATATAGATTCGCTGACTAAGGTGATGGGTTTAAAACTAGTAGTAAACTAGTCAAGTCATTTCTAGAATCCCAAGAAGCCACCAAGAAAATATGCCAAAAACTAAGCTATATATCATACCAAAAGCCTCAATATTGTAAATGGCCTGTCTGTCTGCCTGACGAAATATTGCCCCCCCTCCCCTATGAAGAAATAGACAGACAGAGAGACCTATAGTAACATGACCAGAATAGACCAGCACCTGGCCACCCTGATTTTCCCAGCCAACCTGCAAAGGAGACAGTAACCAGCCAGCCAACCAACCGACCGCCAGCCAAAAGATTTTGCTTTTTTGGACGTGCATTACACGTTCATACAAAGACTGGATTAAGACCCAGCAAGTCAGATTTGAAATTTCTTTCTTTTTGAGATCTTTTTGTTTTCGGTGTATATTGTTAGTTTTCTTTTTAACTTCGTTTTTTTGTCATTATACGATACTTGATATCCAGATACATCCTCTTTCTATGCCGGGCCGTTCCATTTAAAAGGCTCGGCTTACAATTGCGCGACTTTTTTCCTTTTCACTTCTAGTTTTCGTTTCTCTTCTTCTCTAGACTATTCCATCTATTTTTGAAAATACATACAAATCTAGTAGTAGTAGTTAGTAGCGGTAGTGACTACCCTAGTCAAGCCCCATCCCCGACCCCCCAAAAATCCTTCACGACCTTGGCAAATATGTCCTTCTCTCAAATAAACCCACATCTACAACAACATTCTTCCCATCCCGAACATTTCGCACCCGGCACATCCCCAAGCAACCCGCCGCTCTTTCTTCCCGTCCCCCCCACCATGACCGATCCGTTCTATCCGCTCGCCGACTACGAACCCGATCTTGCAGCGCCGACATCCCCGACCTTTTCGTCTCCTTTCTCTTTGCCGTCGTCGTCGTCTGCTTCGTCATGTACTACCAGTTCGGTATACTCGACTGTTTCGTCTACGCCTAGTTACTCTACGCGCTCTTCTATACATCGACGCAATGCCAATTCTACCTCGTCTATTGAGTTTTGCGCTCCAGGGTCGCTAGCTAATCCGTTGCCACCACCGCCTGTTTTGCCTGTTGATTTGCCATTGCCCAAGACGGTGAATAAGACGCCTTTGCCGGATGTTATGGAGGAGGAACCATATGATGTGCGCGATAGACTTGCCAGAACTTTGGGAGAGAGAAACTCCTGGGTAGACGACTTTGGTGAATCGCATTGTCGATTATCTACCGCATCCACTGATTCTTGGCCATGTCCGTTCAAGAAATGTCTACGTGATGATCCATGTTGTCATATGAATGATGATTCCATGGAACCGTTAGAAATCGACTACGAGCGTGTCCTTGGGGATTTGGATTGTTCCTCATCATTCAAATCTCAGGGTCCACCAAGTTCCGCCTTAAGTCATCTAACAAGTCGTCTTGGCGCACGAATCCCCGGCATGAAAAGATGGAGATCTAAGCAAGCTAGACGACCAACTTTGACTTCAAACCCAAGTTCAGATCTTCCATATGACTCCGCTTTTATGCCGCCTACATCAAGTCGGTCCTCATCGGTTTCCCACACCAGGAGATTCCAAATGGATCCTCTTCATACGTCCGTTTCCCCCGCCATTTCTACATGCGATAGCACTGAAAGTATTCCTATAACGACCTCTACAACCATCAACTCCATCGACGTCGACAACGAATCTAGTCGTAAGGGGATAGTTCGTGACAGATCTAATGCTTTGACACCTCTACTTCCTCCCTTGTTGAACGATGCAATTGCCAGGCCACCACCTTCATCACAGCCGGTTTCTCCCACAAGTCAGTCGCCGTTGGCTTCACCGTTTAGTACTATGTCTATGGACGACCAGTTACAAACAGCCATGAAGCATGCGTCTATTGCCCCGTCTCATCGTTCGGGGAATACACTGTCAAGTAAACCATCGATATCGTCCTTCCGTCCTCAGATGTCCGAGAACCAACCCCTCTTTCCCAAAATCACCGACGAATCCGACATTTGGGCCCAGAAACTAGGTCATGCTGATTATACCATTTCCCCGGCACCTTATCAACCAGAGGAACCTACCCATGAGGCACTGACAAAGCTGCGTGATGATTGGCAGGTTGCCCGGACGGAATATACTAAACATCTTGCGCGGACTGGGGAAAACTACGGTCAGACTTCGGCTGTATATATTCTGACTGTGGAGAAGTGGAAGACTATTGAATCCGAGTGGCGTAAACACCACCAATCGATGATCGCCCGTGTCCACGAGGCACAGCCCATTTCTACGCCTGCATCCGCCATTCCGATATCGACTGTGCAGACATCCTTTCCTTCTGTCCTGGCTACGTCTATGCCTTCTCGGTTCCCGCAGTTGTCTTTATCACGCAGTAATTCTCGCGGAAGAACCCACTCGCGTACCCGTACTGAATCCGGCGGTGTCTCATTACGGAATCAACCCATCTCACCGACTTCGCACCCGGTTAACCTGCTTGATACGCAATGGAAGGACATTGAAGACGCTATCCCACGGGACATCCCCCGGCTTCTCGATTCTAGTAAATTCCCTAGTCGTGGTGATGAGGACATTGTCGGGCCTATGGTTCGCGATGCCGTCATGTTGAGAAGTCCCAGTGAGGAACGCCGCATCGAACAATTCAACCAACAAAACCATGGGAAATTCTGGAGATCCCTACTCACCAAGATGAAGAAGTAATTTCTTCTTCGCCACGATAGATTTGCATTGCATTTGGCTTTCAAGCCTCCTCTACTTTTTTGTTTTATTCACGCTTTTATGATACCCACTTTCGACACTCCTTATTTATATCAACGACTTTACGTTTTCTTACGCATCTTGTTTTCTTAAACATCTCCAACTATTTACGACTCGACGTTCTTCACGAAGCCATGACTTAGCTTTGATATCCATGTTTTCTGTTCCATCATCTATCTATATACTCCTGTTCTCACAGACGCTAAATCAAATACAAGCTCGTGAAACATTTCACGCTCATCAATCCATCCATCCATCTTTTTTTTCTTGTGTTCTTGTGTGTGCTGTTCTGTTTAATGTCGTGAAACTGCGGTTACCTGTCGCCGCCAAATATGTCGTGATACCTGACTAAAATATCGTGTTCCGTCTTGTGTTTCCCATGATATGATTCCTTGAATACCGTTGTAATTTGGTGAAACAACGGCCACTCCCGAGGTTTTTAGGTTCCAGGGTTATTAGGGTTGGTAGCCTTGTATGACGTTTTTGTGGAGAATCATAGCCTTGTGATTTTTGCGACGACTTCTTTTTTGTGAGTACTACGGTATCGAAACAACGTCGCAAAATGCTCGAATTATTTATGGTATCGACCATCCCGGCCGCTTCTGAAGGTGCGGCATTGGCTATTCTTAAAGGTTTAACAGGTCGACCACCTTACTCGTCATTACACCTCCTAGCAACCTACCAAGGACCACCGCATCCAAACGCCTTCACAAACCTCTCCGGAGTCCTTCCCGAACCATCTCCCGACGGTCGCCGCCCACAGATTTCTCCAGCCTGGAAGGAACTACAAACGGCCTTTGCTACACAGAGTTACTACGTCCAAGGACGCTGGGAAGTCGTTGAGAATAGCTCGTTTGAAGGCGGTGAAGCGGTGTTGCGATGGGGTGATTTCCCGGCGCCGAGGGGCGGAAGACCCGGGTGGTTGTTGTTGAGACGGGCGGTGGAGATTTGGGGGGTTAGAGGGCTAGAGGAGATTTTGGAAGGGAACTCGTTTTGGTAGGTGTGGTGTGGTGGGGTTGTGGGATTGGGGGTTTTGCTAACAATTTGTAGGTTGAAAGGGAGGTTGTTGGAACAGACTTATCAATTCTTTGATGACAATAACACTGAGTATTGTCTCTCCCGACAATTCTACCTATCCGACCCTTCAACATATAAACCCCTCCAAGGGCCTTCGGCCCCGTCAACAAGCACCTATCCGGTTTCCATCCCCCCGTTATCAACATTACAACCCGTCGACCCAAATACTCGTTGGATACTAACCGTCAAAACGGCAATTCCCTCCTCCGACAAACCCGAAGACCTCCGTCTCGCCCAGGAACGTCTCGTCGCTGTAAAACGTGACTTGGATGGCATCGTCGACTTTTCTGAATGGGACCGTCGTACCTGGGATAGTCGTGTTCCAATGCTTCAACGTACCGGTCCTGCCCCACTTCCTCAGATCGTCCAGGTTAATGATTTGTAGACTTGTAAATACAATACAGTAGTTGGGATGGATAGACCCTAGGGTTTACACGTGATTATTTTTATCCTTTTTTGTGATGAATGCTGGGTGATTTGGAGGATATGCACATTATGATGTTTATAGGGAGGGGTATATTACGAGGTCCTTTACGGGGGTTTTCATCCACTAGAGTTGTTAGACAGTTTAGTTCTGATGAACGGGTGATTTACGATATGTCGGAGTCATCGAAACGTCGCGCGGAGAGTCCTCCACAGGATGACCCAGCACCAAAGAAGGTTATTAATACCGTCATCAGTAAGTCATTCAATTATCAAAGAAGGTCAACACCATCTAATGGATCTAGAAACCATAAACAAGTCCTTCTTCGCGCCTATATCCGAAAGGCCAATGCCCATGTTCTACCCAGGACGATTCAAAACATATCCCGACGGTAAACCAACTGTGATAAAAGCCCGGCTAAACGAACCTGGAGACACCCCTCTCCCTGGCCACAGACCGCTGAAAATCGCCGCATTCGATTTCGATTCCACCCTCGTGAAAACCCGCTCTGGGAAAGCCTTTCCTAATGGCCCGGAAGATTGGCAGTGGTTCATCGGGGGTGTCCCTCGGAAAATGCGCGAGTTGGCTGGTAAGGGGTACACGCTCGTGTTATTTTCTAATCAGGCGGGTCTGCGCTTGAATGCGCCGGCGGGGCCGATGGGCCCGAAGAATTTCAAGAGGAATAGGGTGCAGGAGTTTAAGGAACGGGTGAATTTGGCGATGTCGGATATGGGGTTTCCGGTGTGGGTTTATGCGGCGACTGAGAAGGATCACTATAGGAAACCGAGGTGTGGCATGTGGGATATTATGTTGGCTGATTTGGGGGTTAACTCTGACGAGGTTGATATGGAATCGTCGTTTTTCGTGGGCGATGCGGCAGGTCGTATGCCCAGTGAGATATACAAACACACCGACTTCAGCGACTCAGACCGGCGATTCGCAGAAAACCTAGGATTAAAGTTCCACACCCCTGAGGAATTCTTCGGCGGTCAAAAAGTCGCTCCATACAAACTTGCTTTCGACCCGTCGAGCATCCCGCAAAACACAAACCCGCTGGTCTGGGAAAAACCCGCTACTAAAGACCTCGTAATCTTTTGTGGTCGCCCCGGCGCCGGAAAAAGTACCGCGTACCATTCCGTTTTCGAACCGCTAGGGTATACCCGGATTAACCAAGACGCTCTGGGTTCCCGGAAGGTTTGTATTGCGAAGGCGGCTGAGGCGTTGGAACGCGGGGAGAGCGTCGTGGTGGATAATACGAATCGGGATAAGACGGCTAGAGCGTATTGGACGACAATAGCGGAGACGATGGGCGTCCCGATTTCGTGTGTTTACTTTACGACGGATAAGCAGGTTTGTTTACATAATGATATGCATAGAGCGGAGAATAAATATGTAAGTAACTTTGATGGGTTTTGAGATTCATTAACTAACCACCACCAGACAAAATACAACCCCGAAGGCCGATCCGCCCTCCCAAATGTCGCCTTCTCCTCATTCGACAAGGACTTCCAACCACCGGAGCTTTCCGAGGGTTTCACAAAACTAGTCACCGTAGACTTCTCCTTCCAGGGAGACTCGTCAGACTATGAGATTTGGAAACTCCATCGTATCTAGTTTCCCAATATTTCAATAAACTCGGCGCTTTCATAGCCTTCCACTACCTTTCCAATCGGCCCCGTGACATCCTCCGGTCGGTACTTTCCAAGATATGTTTGTGCGGCTTTTAACCAAAGAGCTTTCTCTGCACGGCTTGCCCGGGCCCCTTGCCAGACCCATGTGGCAGAGCCAGTGTCAATGATGAAGACATCGTTAGAATCCAAATCGGCCCAGGAAACGGCTGCCTCCTTGACGATGGAGAAGGTTAATTGGCCCGAGGCATCACTTAATCTCAGCAATCTGGTAGTTCCAGGTGTCCCCTCTCTGACGGCGCGTGGAGCAGACCGTTTCTGGACTTCCGAATCTTCACTGCCCAGGGCGGCGAGGACCTTCCGCGAGGCATATTCCGTCTCTTGGAGAACTTCCATGTCTACCCGCTTAGCTTCTTTCATCTCCGTAGCGACCATCCCGGCCTTAGCTTTCTCCATGGGTGAACATTCCTTTCCTTGCCACACCCAGATCTTCAAGCCCGTGTCAAGAACAAAGCAGTCTCCGGAATCCAGACTGGCAACTGAGGGTTCCACCTCCGCGACAAGCACGGTCGACCGGATGGTGTATACACGGAGTAGTGTATTCTTAACCTCGGGTTCCGCCCGCTCAACCTTTCTAAAGCCACTAGCCACACCCCCCTTCAAAATCGTCAAACGAGGGAATAACCCAAGGAACCCCCTCGAAGGCTCCCCCTCCGTCTCGCGATGCTGTGTCGCCGCACCCCCAAGGAACTCATCCAACTCCACCGTCTTATAAGCCGCCGTTCCCGCCTCATCCTGGCTCGTCTCATTCCCCAGCCAGAAATACACGTCATGTACCAAGCGTTCCGGCTCCTCGGGTGGCGCCCCGCGACGACGGACACTTTGCGTGTGTAGGATGATGTAGGAGTCGCCGGTGTGGAAGGAGCCGTGGGTTTGGCGCGCCACGGGGATTACCTGGAAGGATTCAATGCGGAAGATGAAGAGGCCGGGGGAGGTGCCGAGACCGGGGGTTTGCCAGGCGGGTTCGGTGGCGGCGGATTGGGACTTGAGTTTATGGTCGAGAGAGGAGTTGATCAGGGCGACGTTACTTTCCTGCCATTTCAATTGTTCGCGATGAACAAGACCGTTTGTAGGAGCCATTTCGATAGATAAGATTGGTAGATATAAAGCTGTAGTTGTTTAAAGAGTCAAAATCCCAAAATCATATAGCTTCATTGTTCTTTCCCCTTTTATACGTCATTCAAACGCACGGCCACATGTCACAGCTAAGTTTCACCCCGCTCCCTTCGGATACCCGGCAGTTGTTGGAACCCTAGGCTAGGGTTTCTGTAACACCAAAATAGGAAATGGTCTTTGATAGACGTCAAAGTAGATGATTCTTTGTTGAGAAGACGACGAAAGGAAACCAACTCTTTGAATGAGGATTTATATAGAATAGCTTTGATGGAGTGGCGGGGTTTGGAATGGAAGAGATGGTGAATATATAAGGAGGGGGTTCGTCCTGGTGGTGGATATGATGGGTTTGGAAGATGGCATTCCTTTTGTATCTCTTTGCATAGACAACTCTGGTAGCTTTCACTTATCATTTCATTCCATTTGCATATCAATCATTCATCATCATCACCAAAATGGCAACCCTCCTACCCCTCCCCTCCGGAGGCGCTCCCCCTGCCGCCAAAAAATGGCTCCGAACTGTCCTGGGCGTTGACCACATCCCCAAGTCCTCCCTCCTCTCTCAAGAGTCCATCCCCTGCTTCACCGCACACTGCCGTAAGAAAGCCCTCGGGAACGGCGTCGCCTACTGTCACCGCCACGCCTGTGCCTGTCTCGTTCTACACGAGCGGAGATGTCCCGCGCCGGTCGTCAAGGGGAGTCGGTTTTGTGGGGTTCATGCATTTTGTGCGGAGAGGGGGTGTGATAGGGAGAGAGAGGGTGGGGGAAATGGCTTTTTTGTGCAGTTTGAGTATTGTGGTTATCGTGAGTTTTTTTTTTCTTGGGTGGTGGGTGGTGCTAACTTTTATAGATACTTGTCAAACAACCGGGTGTGCGAATCGTCGTCTTTTGAATAGTCCACACTGTCTTACACACCTTCAAACCTGCACTATCCTCCCCTGTACGAACCCTACCACCCCGTCGAATCCCTTCTGTATGAACCACACTTGTCTTCTCCCCGAGTGTACATCCCGTCGAGACACCGACAAATGGTGTCAAAAACACGTTCCCTGCGCCATTCCCAACTGTCAAAAATCCCGCGATATGAACCGTGGAGACGGTCTCTGCTGCCCCGAACACCTTCGACATTTCTGCGCCGAAGAGACATGTAAAGAGAAGATCTTCATGACCCAGGAGACTTGTCCGAAGCATAAATGCCGGATAGACGGGTGTCCCAAACCTACCGTGCCGAACCTCTCCGGCCGCAGCGTCACATGTAAAGCACACACGTGTATTTCCGCGCCGTGCACACTCCCCATCGACACGACACATGTCAAAACGGCGTTTTGCCATCGGCATAAGTGTCTCGAACGGGCGTGTAAGAACCCGGCTTTCTTGCCACGCTCGGTGTATTGTAGACCGCATAAGTGTGGAGAAGATGGGTGTCATTTAAGGAGAGCTATGGGGGAAGTTAAATGTCGGGGACATTTGAATGTTCGGGAGAGGAAACCGATTGTTACCTCTGCGATGGGGGTTTGGGAGGTTGAAAGACGGAAGGTTACGGAGGTTATTCAGAAGGATGTTCCGAAGCCGAGTAGAGCTGTTTATGGGGGTGAGACTTTGTTGCCTTCTACGACGTACCAGCCTCCATCCAAAGTCAGCTCTAAGAACCCCGAATATCTCACCGCCACCACACGGAGATCTAAAGATCCCTCTTCACAGTCCCAATACACCCTCCCCGCATCAACATACACACCAAGTCCGCCCATCTCCCGTAAAGAGACAGCTGTTCAAGAGCCACCTATTCTCCTCCCAGCAACAACCTACACACCTCCTAAAAAGGTGACTCTCCCACGGATCCCCCCACCATTTGAAGAACAAGATTACTCACGCCACCCACCATCAACAATTCTCCTCCTTCCTACATCCCGTCACCCATTCGGTCGAAGACCATCATCTGTCTCGTCACCTACCATTTCCTCCGTCTCCGTATCTCCCGCATTCACCCCCCGTGATAAACCCTCAAGAAACTCCTGTCCCGATAGCCCAACTATACCCATTTCCTCTTCCTTCCAACCAATTTCCCCAAGCCCCGTCGATACTAAATCCGGTCACATCAAATGGGTTGGAAATCGTCCAATGCGTGTAGTCGAAGTCAAAGGCGCCGGATGGAACCTTGACATGAAGAACGTTATATAGTAGGGTTAGGGTCAACAAATATGCATGTTCTTTTTTTAGCGGGTTAGGTTGAATACAATTAAATTATGATGTCACTTTTTTATTCCGCTAATTGCCACAGCGGGTTGTAAGATAGATTACAGTGGAGATTTCTTTGGACGTGCTTGTTTAGGATTGTAAGCGAAAGGAGAAGACGGTTAAGCTGAAGCGGCGAAGCGACGTGTGTTTTTTTCTTTTCGGGTTGAGGATTTTGGGCATTCGTATTTGTTAATGAATTATGTGTGTACCTGTAAAAAAAAGGAAGGTAACAAACACGTTTAAGACAAGTTCCTTAAATCGCAAGATCCTCCGGTGTCTTCGGAATCCTAATTGTCATTTTGGTTACTTGGGAGAGACAATTCAAACCAGTTAATCTTCAATCTAATTCCTCCATCTCGCCTATCCAAAAGATCCTAGTATTCTACGCCGCACAAACCGGCCTAACCGTTAGTTTCTAGTCCAGTGTAGAGTTATATAAACTTGATAATTTCCGTCCGTTTTGAAGGTTTCGACTTGGTTTTTTGTTTGTTCATCTCAATTTACTCTATCAATCTACATATAGTGCTGGTGTCACTTTTCCTTCGTTTCCTTTTTACATCTATATATACTCTCGCGAGAATTAATCAATCAATCAATCCACACGCACACACAGACACAAACACACGATTTGATATCGTCTCTACCCTAATCTTACAAATTTCATCGTCACCAAAATGCCCACTAAACCCTCAAGCCCGCCTGACTTCGCCACAATCGAAGCCTTTTTAACTTTCCAAACGACCGATTTCACCTGGTTAAACACCATTCCTATAATCGACGATTCCGAATTAACTTTTCACGGAAAACCACTATGCACCATCCACGAGGAAACCCGTACTCGGGAACTTTCATACCGGGAAGAATCTAGAGGCCGGACAAGACGGCGGATATAATTGAAACAAAACAACCATCACCAAATTTGTATAATATAATTCATTTGTCACCATTCATTCGTTGAAGGATTCTCTTGGTTTATGCGTGAATACCGGTTTATACCCTTTTCTTTTATGATGTCAGGAGGCCAACCGATCAGGTCATCCCCGTCTGAGCGGATTCCAAGAAAATCAGCAATGTCAGCTCGGTACTTAACTTGCCTTACCGCCTTAGTTGCCTCAAGACGGGCTATACCTAATACCCAACATAGCCCAATTCCATCAAAAAGTCTTTAGACACCTCCTAGAATCCGAACCTCGGAATATCACCGTCGATCTCTTACAAAGTTTCCCGGCTAATAAGACAAATACATATGTGAGCCTTGTGAGTTTCCCTCGTATTTGGTGTTGTTTTTTTAGTTGGTCGGAAAGGATTGTAGGGAGGACAACCACCTTGGGAATTACATTTCTTTGTAGATGCGTAGACAACAAATGACGGGTCCGTGCATTAAGTTTCCGTGACGGATCAACTTATACATAAAGGCGGGTCTTTGCCCGGTATCTTGTCTTGTTTCTTTTGTTACTCATTCTACATTATCTATTCTTCAACATGTTTCACGACGATATTACCCCGTGCCCGTATATTTCCTCTCCTATAATCCCGTTAACTTTAACACAAACACATAACTCCACATCTACAACTGCATCGTCAACATGTACATCAACACCTTCAATTCAACAAGACACCGATGATCTTGATCTATGGCATTGTATGTTGGATCTTCAAAGACGGTTATCTTGTTATAAGTCCACACGACTAGATGCCGCTTTAGAGTCCGGAGACGACTCTTTTATGCGTGAGTATCTTTGTTTATTGTTCGAGATGAGGCCTAGTTCTAACTTTCATAGCTTCTCGCGCAACATTGTCCATAATGAATGAAGTAGCGGCAGACTTACCAGAGGAGGCAAGAAGAGAACTTTCCAGATTCATGGATATTCCAGAGAAAGAAGTTAGAAGACCAAGGAGATACCAGTTGAGGTTCTGGAGAAATCGCGGGTGATGATGCGTTTGACGTTTGCTAATGATTATGTTTTATGGGTATTTTATTATGAGCTTTATTTTGATTTGCATCCAACACTTTGGGTGCCCGCTAGGAGAATATATCACCAAATCTTTGACCTTGACCACCAGAGGCACAGCCGCATAACTCATAAAGTCCAAGCATACTAAATAATTCTCTCACAAGACTCAAATCGCGGCGCAGCTTTCTATGAACTTATCGGAGGCGGTAATCCTCAAGACTACAACCGGGATATGCCATGTGGTGTCATGACTTATGAATTGCCATGTACATATTCAAAAGCGCCGTCTCAAATCTATACTCTCCTCAACTAAAATCCCATAAACCCCCACCACCGATACCGTATGTATATCGGACTACTTCGGCCTTATGACCAAGGAACATGGTCCGTGCATGACAGCTACATCGGTAGATACCCGGCTTCCGCAAATCATTGGTGGTATTCGGGAGGGGTAAGTAAAATCCACATCACGAGCGCTAGTAGAAACATGTGGCTATGGCTTTCTTATCGGAGTCATCATCTGTTAATCAACATATGTATTGGTATTGTACTGATGATTAGCTAAGCTAGATTGATTACCCCTCTGACATGTGACATTCTCCCGGTCCATCTGACAGTCTTTGACAAGTGGGGAAGACTCCGGTTGATACTCTACGGGCGGATGCATAAAGAATTTCGTAGGAACGACGTCAATGCGATATCCTTGACGATTCGTCATATGCTCTAGCATCCGGGTGACCACCGCTTGGTTATCTTTGAGATGGCGATGAAACGGGAAAAGATTGCGATATAGCCCGGCTGATGACTTTAACAACTTCTTTCAAAAAGACTGTGCTTTACTACTTATGGTCTAGAATCAAAATATGACGTCATACCTACTAAATCCCCTACTCCTCCTCCGGTCCAACCGGCTTCTGACTTCCCGCAATATTACACTGTCTAAACAATCTAATCTCATCCTCCGCAAACGCCCCCACAACCGAATGAATAACCCCACGATTATGAAACACTACAAAATCGCCCTCCGCCCAGTCATGTGCATAAACCCGATCCGGCGCAATCCCCGGCCGTTGCAGCCCGTAAACCATCTCTCTAACCTTCTCCAAATCCTCAACTACACTACCATCACCAAGATGTAACTTCCGGATAGCTGACGGATGAATCTGCAAGGCAAACTTCCCAGTCACGGGATTCTTCCAAAGCATAGGGAGGATCTGAATCTTCTCCTCTTCAATCTCGGGAAGTTCCGAAAGAGGAACCTCCTTGCCTTGCGATTCCATACCCAGACCTGTAGGACGGGACTTGGCACTGCTCATCCAGACGTACGGGTGTGGTGCATACTCGACTTTGGCGGTTCTAACGAATTCCTTTTGTTCTGGGGACAGAGCCTCGTACATGGCATATCCCGAGACAAAAGCAGTGGTACCCAGTGGAACGTCAAGAACATCGCCTGTTCCATCGTCATAACGACAGGTTTGTCTTCTCCCCCCGGGGACTTTAACAGCCGCAAGGGTCGTAGCCACCGGCGGATAAAGACCGTACAACGCCGCGTCAATATGCCATCTATAAAAGCGCGTGAAATCCAAATCCTCCTCCTCGGGAATCTGCGTGGCGTGGAATGTCTTATGATGGGGATGTTTCAACGTGATGTTCTTCAACCCTTCATATTCTGGGATGAAGCCATTCCCAATCACCTGCACCTGTGGCTGGTGTGGAATCGTCTTTAAATCAGGGTGCAGAATCGATCGCTTCGCATCAAGTGTTTTTCCGTGCCCGTAGGATGGAGCGGCCGATGGGTCGAATGATTGGGTGAGGGAGTATTGCGATTTAGGAGTTACGTGGCCTTGGTTTTTGAACACGAGGACTTGGTGGGTGAAGAGGGCGTTGTGGATAACTTCAAGGTCGGCGTCTGAAGCTGTTAGTAGCTGTTAAGCTTATTGACGGAAATAGTGGGCCTGGCTTACCAGATAGGTTATTAATATCTGCATTGCCAACGACAGCTCCAAAGTCCACGTTGGACCCAGCAGCAGGCGTAACTTTGGTAATAGTAACAGAAGACATGATGAATAAATTGATGTGCAATAACAAACTATCTCTAAAACTATCTAAACTGTCCTTCTCACCCGCTTTATATACATTTCCTTACATGCTCGCCTCCCAAGTTCTTATCATGAATATACAGTTCTAGTCTCTATATCCCATTTCGCCCGTCTTAGGGCTACATAAACCCTTACCCAATCCACAACGAAAGCCGACGGACTCCGCCAAGAAATAACAAGGGTATCCAATACATCCGTCCCACCAACCCCGCAAACCGGCGGACCAAGCTTGAAAATCCGCCGGCTACTATCCCACGACACCGGAGAATCTCAGCACTCAACATTTCGCCCCCTTCTCTACAAACTCCTTAACATCTCTTCTCGCACCGTGTGCTTTCTTGAAAAACGTTCTCTCCCAACTATCCAAGCCCCTAAGGAACTCCTCCCCTTCACTCCCCACGCCACTTCCCGCCCCCGTCGTCTCCCCGCGTCCCTGTCTCGCCAACCCGGCGATCTCCGCGCTCCGCACCGTCCACGCCAGCCGCACCAATTCTGCTACCTGCGCGTCATCGAAGAGGTCAAGCATTGTGTTGGCGAGGTTGTAGAAATGGTGGGATTGCTCGGCTAGTGGGACGGCGCGTGGGTCGGCTTTTAAGGCTTGGAGGACTTCGGTGGAGAGGGATGAGGGCATGTTCATTTCGAGAGCGGGTTGGCCGTTGGCGGTGGCGGCGGTGGCGAGCATTTGCGCGAGCCAGAGGGGGAGAGAGAGTTTGGAACCGGGTTTTAGAGGGGTGGTCGGGGTGTTGTCGAGGTAGCCGAGTTCTGCGGAGTCGATTTTGAAAGTACATGGCACTTTCTGTAATGTGTTAGTATCTATAACGTTCTAGTTATGGCGATACTTACCTCGGCCTCTGTCAGAATCTGGTCTACATCGTAGTAAGACATTTTGCACAAATTTGCCTTCAACGTCTCTATGGGAAAGATAATGGAAATATTTGAATCGATGATGTCACTATTAAACGCGCACGCGAAACCTTCCCACTAGCTACTAGCGCCGTAACCCCAATAGACCCTACATCTATCAATCCGGCCCCATTTTGAACCAGTATCCTTCTTTGTTCCCGAACCACTCAATAACACTGTTAAACCCGTTTAAAACACCCAAATAGCCATACCATCTCCGCATCGAAAAGCCACCACCGCCGCCGGACTTCCACCACGGTTCCTCCCGATTCCTCCGTCTCCTCGCCACCGTCCTGCCCTATAACGTGATTTATCAATATATCAACCCTGATTGGCTACTTCCCAGACAGCTTACATGCTCCATCCATCTGTATATCCGAGGCCGGAAGCTCCCCTCACACGTCGTATTTACCCGCTCGGTGATATCACCACGGCTGAATGAATCATACATGCAGTCACTCACGTATCACCGCAACCCTAATGCCCTTTCTATTTCCGTGCCGCCGCTTCCATTTTTGAACCCCGCTTGTTTGACTGCTGGGCGCGGAAAGAGCTGGATTACTTTATGGGATATAAAGGCCCCACTTTGGACGAGCATTGATCACGAATTGTTGGAGATTTATTTTTTTCTACTTTTCTTGCGCTTGTTTAAGATACCGTCGAAATGTCTGCTTCGTTGATTCGTAACTCTGTTGCCCGTGCGGCTCGCACTACCGGTGTCCGTGGCTTTGCCTCGGTGAACACCAAGGCTGTTCTTCCCGATCTTTCGTGTACGTTTGCGACAACTCCGCTTGTTTTTCTTCCAATACACTAACCCATCCTAGACGATTACAACGCCCTTGAGCCCTACATTAACACGGAAATCATGCGTCTCCACCACACCAAGCACCACCAAACCTACGTCAACGGGCTCAACGCCGCCCTCGAAACCATCGAGTCTGCCAAGGCCTCCGGGAACCTCGCCGCCGCTGCTTCGCAGGCTCCCGCTCTCAACTTCCATGGTGGTGGCCACATCAACCATACCCTCTTCTGGGAAAACCTTGCGCCTGCTAGCCAGGAGGGCGGTGGTGACCCTGATGGCGCCGTGAAGAAGTCTATTGAGCGCGACTTTGGCAGTGTTGATGGGTTCCGTGGTCAGATGAATAAGGCGTTGGCGGGTATTCAGGGATCGGGTTGGGCTTGGCTGGTTAAGGATGCTGCGGGTGTGTTGAGCATTCAGACTCGCGCGAACCAGGATCCTATTGCTGGCGGTCTTAAGCCTTTGTTGGGTATTGATGCCTGGGAGCACGCTTATTACCTTCAGTACCAGAACCGTAAGGTTGAGTACTTTGATGCCATTTGGAACGTTGTCAACTGGAAGACTGTGGCTAAGCGCTTTGAAGCTTAAAAGGGTTCTGTATGTATTTATATATCTTTCTGTTTTGTCATCTATCTACCTACTGTCTATATGAAAGCTTCGACACCGGCTAGTAAACAGTCAGACGCTTCCGGTCCGTGAATTCAATGTACTTTCCTTCCAGGAGCTTGTCAGCCCAGTTCATCACAGGCTGTCCAGGGAGGCCTTCAGCACACCAACGGATAGCAGTGATAAACCCGTCTTGCTTGTCTACCGCGCCTAGTTCCTCTTCGCGACCGGCAAGGAACGGCTTGAAGGCTTCCTTGTAAGCCTGTCTCAACGGGCCCTTCTCATATCTCTCAAGATGAGTCCAATACGTCTCGTTATATCCGTCTGAGTCGACACCACTGTTCCCAGCCTTTGCTACACCGTCAGCTACCTTGTACTCCTCCTTATTCGGCGCATCCGGTCTGACGGGACCAAGGAGGTACGCAGGCAGCGTCATGTTTGCCCAGAGAGGCTTCGCTACAACGTTCGACCACCCGGTAATGGCAACAACCTCATGCGCATCGTTAAGCCAGACGTTATCCAACGTCAACTCAGGGTGCTGCAACGAGGTGAGAGAGGGACCCTCGGGGAATAGCAACGGAATGGCCTTTTGTAACAGACCTAAGGCCATCTGTCTATCCTGGGCATCCTCAAGGGCGTCAGAGTCGACAGACGCAGTGTCGCTGTCAGGTGCGTCAATGAGGAAAATGGACTCGTTGGTGCGGAGGAGAGTGATGTATGCGGTTAACCAAGACGTGGTATCAGGGTAGGGGCCACGTTCAACGGGAATGCTCAGGTTGATGTTGGAGAAATAATCAGGCGTGACAACCGGGCCAGGTCCGTTAAGCGTTAATGTTCCAATGGTAGCGTGTGTGTTGTTGAGGAGATGACCCTGAATAGTCGCAATGGTCTTGGTAATGGCGACCTTTTCATCGTAGGTAGTCGACCGCCAAATCGACGAGGCCGTGGCACCTGCCGGGTACGAAAGGATAATGTACTCATGATCAAGCGGGTTCGCATAGGAATCCTCATAGGCCAGAACCGTGGGCACAGGGACGTCCGTCTTCTCCGCCAAAAACTTATACGTAGCCACCTCTCCGAGCGTCTTGACTGATGGATAAACCGGGATATTCAACTTGAATAGGTATCTCGCAGGGTCTGTCCCATCCAAGTCAATCCGGTAGGTCTTGCTCAATGTTGTGCTGGTCAGTAAAGTCGCTGTACCAGTAGTCCCCTCAGGGAGCTTCAATGCCGATATAACAACGGTGATGATCTTATGGGAGTCCGCCTCGTGGTTCCAGACCGGTGCGGAAGTAAGACCCTGACGAGCCCACGTGACGGGGGTTGTAGGTGTGGTGGGGCCGGAGAGAACCCCGTTGGGGGCGGGGACAAACAGATTGGTAGGCGCCATGATGAAGATAAGGTAGTATTGATGATGAATCAGTCACTCTCATGATGAATATTCCCGTCCCTTCTACACGCTTTATATATCTCCATTGTCCACAGCCCAGACCACGTTTCAAATCGCCGCACCGTCCACCGTCGCCTTGCTTTCCTAAACACCTCTTCACTTCTAAAGCCTTGTCCGCCTGGGCCCCCGGCCTGCTACTGCCAAGACCTCCTCATCCATGATGACCTCTCGCCATGATACCCCGCCGTCCGCCTCGACTTCAATATGACCGGGGTATCATTCACGCTAGGGTTTCACGGCAAGGGTTTTCCGTTCGACAAAGTATACATTTCCCACACGGGCCGGCGGCGTCGGCTTATGCTGGAATGTGGGGATGAATACAAGGAAGAGGTTGCGGCGAGTGTATAGACAATATAGAGAATGTCACGTGTTTGGTGGTTTACTACAGATAGAAGCGCGGATTTCGCCCGCCGTTGGAAGACTCACTGGGTAATTATGATGGAGTTCCGCATCCTTGGGCGATTTAATGACTGGTTTGGTGAGTCAAACGAGGGTTATGTAGGGTTAACCGTAGATGAGAAGCGGGATAAATAGCGGATGGTGGGGGAAATCTGAATCTGAATCTGGATTTTTGAGAATCACGTTTCAAGCGATTTGCTATTTATAAGTTTCGTACAGAACCCACGCAGCGATTACACCATGTCCGACTCTAAGAAACCCGGCGAGAACATGCTCTGGGGTGGGCGCTTTACTGGTCAGTGCTTTCGTCAACACCCATTTACCCCTCCGCAATCCATAGTGCCGGCGACGATGTTGGCCGTCGGCGACTGACGTCACTTTACTGGATATTTGCTAACGTAAGCATTTTGTACATAGGCGGTCTTGACCCTCTTATGGTGTCGTATAACGAGTCGATTTACTTTGATCGCGTCCTTTATAAGCAGGATATTCTGGGGTCAATTGCCTTTGCGAGAGCGAATGCTGCCAATGGGATTATCACGCAAGACGAGTTCAGCAAGTTGGAAGCTGGCTTGAAGGAGGTCATGAAGGAGTGGGAGGCCGGTACCTTCAAGATTGTTCCTGGTGTTGATGAGGATATTCACACTGCTAATGAGCGTCGTCTTGGCGAGATCATTGGGAAGGATGTTGCGGGTAAGTTACATACCGGACGGTCCCGCAACGAACAAATTGCCACGGACATGCGTCTCTGGCTGCGTGATGAACTCCGCAAGATTGAGGCCCACCTGGTCGATTTCATCAATGTCATTGCTGCTAGAGCAGAGAAGGAGGTTGACCATGTGATGCCTGGGTACACGCATCTTCAGCGGGCGCAGCCTATCCGCTGGAGTCATTGGATGCTTTCATATGGCTTTGCTTTTGCTAATGACTTGGAGAGATTGAGAGAGGTGATTAAGCGGGTTAACCGGAGTCCGTTGGGCTGTGGTGCCCTGGCGGGTAACCCATTTGGTATTGATAGAGAGATGATGCGGAAAGAGTTGGGTTTTGATGAGCTGCTTTGGAACTCTATGGGGGCTGTTGCTGATAGAGACTTTGTGGCTGAGTTCCTGCAGTGGGGTTCGATGTTGATGGTTCATGTATCCCGTTGGGCGGAGGATTTAATTATCTACTCTACCGGCGAGTTCAACTTTGTTAGATTGGCGGATGCTTATTCTACAGGATCGTCACTTATGCCTCAGAAGAAGAACCCCGACTCCCTGGAGCTTCTCCGTGGCAAGTCCGGTCGTGCCATGGGCCAATGTGTCGGGTTAATGACAACCCTGAAGGGCCTCCCTAGCACATACAACAAGGACCTTCAAGAGTCAGTCGAACCAATGCTTGACCACGTCAAGACAGTCTCCGACAGCATCCAAATTGCCAACGGCGTCCTCGCCACCCTGAAGATCCAACCCGAGCGGATGCGTGCGGCTCTGGACCCGTTCATGCTGGCTACCGATGTGGCGGATTACCTTGTTCGCAAGGGTGTTCCATTCCGGGAGACACATCACATTTCCGGACGCCTGGTTGCGTTATCGGAGAATACCGGCACCCCTATGGATCAACTGACCTACGACCAGGTTAAGGCTGTTGACGCTAGATTCGAAGAGGATATCAACGAGGTCTTTGATTACGTTAAGAGCGCCGAGGCTCGGAGTGCCAAGGGTGGAACTAGCAAAGCCAGTGTGTTGGAGCAAATTGGTGTATTGAAGAAGATGCTGGCTTAGGCGGTTAAATAGGTTGACAACAGGACCCCGATTACGGGGAAAAATAAGATTTGTTTGTTTATGATCGATTGTGTTACTGCATTTCTCCATCGTATGATATCATCCATAATGTTGCCTGCCGACGTTCCTCCCACTAGTTTGGATTTTTGTCAGACATTTACCCAATTGTGGCGCATGTCAAGGTTCCTCGCTAACAAAACTCCTTCCGTTTTGGGTAGTGCGGCTTATCAGATCGGTGATTGTGGCAGGTTGACGCGGCCTCTTTAAGATTGGCGCTATTTAGACAGGGGCTGGGAGGCTGAGACTCTGTAAGAGGGAAGTATATATTTAAGACTTTGGAATCCGTGAATTTTGTAGAAAGTTGGATATTTCCTAGCTCGTCGACTTTTTTTTCTTTCTTTCTTTCGGGGTTCGTTACCATGGAGAAGTTACTCAAAGTTCTCGCGGTTTCCAGCGCGGTCGGCGCTTCCACGGTATTACCCTCCACGGAACAAACTACCCCGTCTATCCCCGCGGCGGAAAAATCGGCTTATGGGGTGTTTAATATGGCGGCAGATGCGATGAGGCAGTGGGGAGGGAGTGTTCATCATAATGGATTGGGGATTCTGAGAGCGGAAGTTCCGGAGGGGACGTTGTTTTATCATGGGGGGACGAGGGAGGTTCCGGGGGAGCCGGAGTGGTTGGCTTTTGAGGTGGAACATGCGCAGGGCTTTGCGAGGAGTGGTCATGGGGATAGACGGTGGGGACCGGGAGGGCCGCCGAAGGGAAAGGGGCCAGGTGGACCTGGGGGACCTGGAGGACCCGGAGGACCCAAAGGTCCCGGAGGTCCCCACAGACGCCACCATAAAGACGCCACTACCGACGCCACCAACGATCCAGCCACCGCCGCCAACGCCACCAACGGCATCCGTGGCTACCTGCACACCTACATGACCACCCGTCCTCTCAATCTAATCTACCTCGATGGCATGGCCGCCGCCAAGTCCCCCTTCGGGCCTCTCGATTCGCAAGATCTCGTCCTCGTGGACATCGCCAATCCCGACGACCACCTGGGTGAACGGGAGCGCGCTGTCGAGTTATGCGCTTTGTTGCATCCGCTGGGTGTCGATGGGATTTTACGTATGGAGAGTGGTTTTGAGATTATCTATTGTGATTTCACCGATGGGTTGGAGAGACTCTCGTTTACCAGACAGCCGTATGGCGATACCGAGGTCACACATGGTGTTCTGGGTGGTTACCAGTGGTTAAGAGCCGTAGCGAAGAGATACGACGGGGTCTCCGGGAAAGTTTCCCTCGACTGGGGCAGTGCCACATCCGGCTGGTGGTACGGCTTCAACACCACGACACCCGACGTCTCCCGCCCCGAACTCCACCGCTTCATCCAAGCAACGCCCCCCCAACGCGCAGCCATCCGTTCTGCCGCCGTGGAAATGGCCACCGGGCCGCGCCATAACGCTGTGGATTGGCAGGTCATTGCGGATGCGGTGACGAGCCGGTTTGCCTGGAGACTTAAGGATTTGGTTGCGGAGTATACGGATGCACAGACTTTTATTGACTTGTTGATGGCCACGGTGGGCGTGTACTTTGATACGCCGCCGTCTCCGGAGGATGATGACTATGAGAAAAGTACTAATGACCTGGTAGCCGAGGGAATTGCTCGCTGCGCGGAGAGTTTCTTTTACCCTGTTAACCCCCTCCGTGCGTCATTTGGACCTTCCGACCCGCTTATGTACGCTGCTTTCCACGTCGTCACAACAGACATATGCACCTCCATTTTCTCCGCTCGTCAAGCCCTCTTAGATACCCTCCCACCCGATTACACGCCTCCCTCCCCCGGAAATCCTCCATCCTCGCCTCATGACGGAAACAGCCCTAACACGATCCTGACGCCGGGGGTCCCTGCGGCTCGTGAAATCCTCACTGCCTTGGTACACCGTCTTGACTGGGCTGAATGGAAGAAGTGCACGGGGTGTGCGCAGGATGAAGAGTGCTTTATTGCCATGTTCCCTTTTGGTACCACGGAGGACCATTATCAGCCTAGTTGTAAGAATTCATCGAGCTTTGGTAGTGGTTTTGGAGGGGAGAGTTATTGGCGGGTTGGCGGGTTTAAAGGGCCGGGTGGGCCTGATGGTGGGCCGTACGGGGAGAAACCTGGACCGTATGGAGAGAAGCCTGGGCAGGAGCTTTTAGGCCAACACATTGTGCAGTATGGAGAGGCGCAGACTGTACTTGAGTTGTAGGCATTTTAAGGCAACCGGGTTGGTTGTATACTAGTCGGGCGTTAAGAAAGGCAAATATTGGTGGCAAGGTATGTAGATAAGGAAGGACACTTATTGATAAGCCAGTTATATATTTCTTGATACTTATCATTTTCTTCTTCCTCGGTCACCGATGTGTGTTGGAACATTGTGTGCTCTTCGTGGCATTGTCAAATCGTAAGGCATATCCATTAAACTATCAAATTGGAAATCAAAACTAACTAACAAATTATCTTCAGAACAAGCCCTAAACTATGTCTAATGAGGATTAAACGGATTACCACCAAACTTGCTGTCATCTGGCAGCGAGTCCGACGACCGACTAGATGTCAAGGTCTCATCTTTATCTCCGCTACTCCAGTCATCAAACGCATATGGCTCNCCCCGCCACTCCTGTAATAAAACGCATCTGGATCCTCTTCAATCGTCTCAATCGGGTCTACCTCCTCCCCTGGCAAAACACCACTACCAGTCCCTCTTCCCAAATCAGAGAGCGGCGGATTCGGAGCTGTCGTTCTCTGGGCTGGGTCTTTTTTGCCCATCCCGAACATCCCAAACACCGACTGTCCAAGCCCGCCAATCCCAGGTCTGAAAAGAGGCTGTGTGCCCTGGTTACCAGCCCGCGGCTCTCTTGACCCGCTAGCCACTTCGGTAGATTGCGGCACTGTAGGTCTAGAGTGACCCGTGGCGCTCTGCCGGGCAGTCCCCACGTTCGCGATGTTACCGACCTGGGACTCGCGCCGGGCAATTGATGGCGCATAGCTAGTCTGGCTTGGCCTAATTCCTGGATTGGCCGGCTGGCTCCGGATATCGGGATATTGGACGCTGGCCGATGGTGCGGCCGAGGTGGGAATCGCGTTGGATCTTCCAGGGATGTTGGGAACCGGATTCGACTGAGGAGGACTATTCTGCGATAGATTGATTGGAGCGGGTTGAAACAAGTAGGGGTGTTGTGGCCCGGACATCTCCACCGGTCTAGTAGTGTTGTTCAGCGAAGTCACCACTGTAGGCCTCGGGGGAACTTGTGTAGGGACAGAAACAGCAGGTCCGGTTGGCCTCGGCACAGAGTGTGCAGCTTGTCCCCTAGCCACGGAGGCAGATGACTGAGAGTTGATCTTGTGGGTTGGTTGAGCTGCCTGACTAGCTGCCGAGTTGGCGTTCTCGACCGTAGGAGCCTGGTAGGTTCGCTGGGGCATAAACCTTTTCGGTATCTCTGGGTCTGGCGCCATGTATATGGGTTGAGTCTGAGCCTGAGCCTGAACCTGAGCCTGAGCCTGAGTCTGAGCCTGAGCCTGAGCCTGAGCCTGAGCCTGAGCCTGAGCCTGAGCCTGAGCCTGAGCCTGAGCCTGAGCTTGAGCTTGAGCTTGAGCTTGAGCCTGAGCCTGATAAGCCGGCATCTTCCCTTTCCGGTCAGGTGGAAGGTTGGCTCTCGGTGGTGGAAATCCGTCGGCTTGATGAGGCATCTCAGACTGACCGACATGCGGCTCGGCATATAGTGACTGAGCGTGCGGGGGGTATTGGGGAGCATTCCCTGTGGGATAGTAAGGACCCTTTGGCGGATCGACCGGGGAATTGTCAGGTGGTGTATGGAAGACCTGGTGATACTCAGGCGTCTCATCTGGG
This sequence comes from Huntiella moniliformis, assembly GCA_000712465.1. Taxonomy (NCBI): domain Eukaryota; kingdom Fungi; phylum Ascomycota; class Sordariomycetes; order Microascales; family Ceratocystidaceae; genus Huntiella; species Huntiella moniliformis. The sequence continues at coordinate 49,741 of JMSH01000065.1, forward strand.
ATAAAGACGAAAGTTTCGTGTGGCAGCCGGTGCAGGTAGCCCCGAGTAACTTGACGGTTGAAAATTTCTCTGTCCCACCATACCGTCTGTGACACGAATCTCGGGTCGTCAACAAAGACGTTTCTATCTCCATGATCAGGGAAACTCTGGGATTCCCTCTGATGCCGGTTATCATGCTGGTCCTTCTCCATTCTACCGGTCGTTCGGTCATCTCTCAAGTTCCCAGCCTCCGAGTCCTCATGTCGACGGGGTTTGGCGTTAGACGACGCACGAGGTCTTGCTAGCTTGGCGTGGTCTCTAGATGGTGTAGCCTCCGAGTCCTCATGTCGACGGGGTTTGGCGTTAGACGACGCACGAGGTCTTTCTAGCTTGGCGTGGTCTCTAGATGGTGTAGCCTCCGAGTCCTCATGTCGACGGGGTTTGGCGTTAGACGACGCACGAGGTCTTGCTAGCTTGGCGTGGTCTCTAGATGGTGTAGCCTCCGAGTCCTCATGTCGACGGGACTTGACGTTGGGTGAAGCCCGGGATCCCGTTGGCCTAGTGGGGTCTCTAGTTCCCACACGCGGACTGGACTTTTCCCTATTCTTCTCGCCACCACCAATAAGTATACCCGCCCTATCAACAGTTTTCAAGGGAGACATCCAAGCGGTTACCCCGGGCGAACGATCAGCACCATGGATACCTCTGGCGTTGCTTTCAAAGGCACGGATTTCATCTTTAAATTTCCACTCCCTGTTGTAGAATTTGCATGGAATCCAACGACAATTCTCGATTGATTCTATTATAGTTAGTGGTCCGAGATATGTATTCTAGGTGGAGAAGGACCTACTAAACTTGATCTTGTCAACCTGGATTCCTCTATAAACAATAGCAGCATGGTTCTCCGGGCTGATATCGTGTCGTGCTACTTCAACAGTGCCGGTAGGCCTTTTTTCTTGGAAGCGGAAGCCGGGTGCCATCTTGGCAAGATAAGTTTGGGGAACCAAGTAAGTTTTTAGTTGTCCATTTGGACAAGTCCACGCCAAGATGTTGTCGGCTTTATAGAGAGTGATTCTGTTGAGCGATCGGTTTTTGTATCCCCGTTCTTTCTTGCTTCGGTCGAGGTTTGTGTTTCTGAGCTTGTTTAAGGCCTCCCCGAGACATGTGGGTAGCGGCTTGCGACACTTTTCAAGCGCTATCCCATAATACACGCCGTGTAGGTCTGGGTGGTGAGGAATCCGCTCGAAGTGAGGATCAAAGCGGATTGTTTGACACATGATATTGGCAAAAATTGAAGTTGTGTAGATTGTAGTATGATAAATTGAAACTGAAAAAGTAATGTTTTGAAGAATGCAAGTCTGATTATTGAACTTGAATATGACAATGAACAGAGAAAAGGAAGAGGCTATGGACTTTCTATGGGCTTTTAATAACATTGTACTTGACTTTTGATTGCCTTTCTAGCTTGTAATGCTAGTTGTTGTTACTACTTTGCCTGTCTGCCTTTTCCACGCCTTTTTCTATACGCCTAAGTATCTACAACACTGTTGTGGCATTGCGCCTCAGCTATCATGAAGGGTGTAAACAAGGAATGGCAAGGCAAGGCGGCCTTCTAGATGTTCTTATGAATGTTCGGCCTATATGTGATCAATAAGTGTCACCAGGTTGACTCAACCACACTGGATAGGGTTAGTTGTAACAAAACGGGCGTTACACAGCAATTAAATAACAAAACTAGAATCATAATGACATCAACCCAAATACGGCAAGGATATAAAGAATAAAAGACACATCAATTAATCCAAAGGTATATATTTTCAACACAAGCATATAAAACACAAATATCCACGAAAAAAGGCAAAAATCCTCTAAACACCAATAGCAAAGTCCAAAACTTGCACCTTTCCAGCAGACGTCGTAGTAAACAAACTCAAAACCCCCTCTGAAGCCCATCTCGTCCGATCCATTAAAGGCTCGCCAACAAATCCCTCACCCATCCAAACTCTCGACCACGTGGAAAACCCTGAGGCAGCCGTCGAACTATACAACCCCAGTCTTCCATCCGAGTTCGAAGGCAAAATGGCAATGACGTCACCGCTTCTACTGACGGCAATCTTTCCACGAGGACCAGTCTGGCTGAGTGCCCCGAGGTCGTGGGTGATTGCTGTTTCGGTGAATTTGCCGGCGGATGATCGGGTGGAGAGATACCAGGTAAGTGTTTTGCCGTCGGAGGCATAGTGGCGGTTTAGTGTGAAGAAGGCACCGGAGGGAGAAACGGCTTGGGCTTCTTGGTTGAGGAGGCCAGAACCGGTGGATAGGGAGGAGATGATGAGGGACTTGGAGGCCGTTGTGATGGTGGAGCCGATGGAGGTTCCGGTGGTGTCTAACCAGGTCTTACCACGGTCAGTGGACTGAGCGAAGGATAGATCATGGTTGGATTTGACATCAGGGGTATCTCTCCACATGAAAGAGGTGTACAAGGTACCACTCTTATCAGCAGATAACCCGTTAATGTAAGCACTACTGGCGGCACCCTGGATATACTTGTTCTGCAAAACCCAGGTAGCAGAAACCGGACGATATCTATAAATCAACGAGTCACCCGCCCCCGAAGATCCATTGCGCACCTCCATAAGGAAACTATGTCCCACGGTTTCAAAACGTGGATAGGTAACCGAAGTAAGGTTAGACTTCATCCCCGGCAGGTCATTAACAGTCTTTTCGAAGAGATCCTCCGACCACTCATACTGCTCCGGGTTTCTAGCCGCAGGGTTAATAGACTGTCTGTAGTTCAACGGGACATCATGTTGATCAAACGACAAATGAATCCGTCCCTCGGGCGAAATCCCCATGGAGATGGTATTATGAGAATCCTGAGTCTTCTGCTTATAATCCGTAAGGTTAAAGGTTTCCCAAACTCCATCAAATGAGGTATTCCTCCGAGCCATGGTAATATGGGAGATATTAGTTTTCCCCGAAGGCGAATAGAAAGCGGCATATTGGTACCCATTATGCGTCACCAGGACATCTTGTTGGTACGAAAGCGAGTTCAACGCCGTTCCAGAGGGATTCGAACCAAGTGTGGTATTGGCGACTAGCGAAGCGGAAATCAAAGCTGAGGCGGTCGACGCCAACGTGATGATAGGGAGATAGTGCATTTTGAAGTGTTAAAGAGATTCAACTAGTGAATTCAATGGATAGATGAAAAGAAGATGTGAAAAAGTAAAGATTGAATATGCAACTAGGCACAAGTAAAGAATGGAATAAGAAAGAAAAGAGGGGCAAATGCAAAGAACCGAAAAATGCTGTGATGATGAATAGTAACTTCCCATCTAAAAATCCATCTACCTACAAAAACGCCGGATCATCGTGCCTTTTATATGGACTGCATCCCACATTCCACTGCCGAATCAGTCCATCTAATAATGAAACTAATCACACCCACCATCTCCTTCATTCTATAGTCATCCCGGTTTCGCCTCAACTCTAAATCTTATTTTGGGTTCATTTCCACACTAACTTGAATGCGAGCAAAACGATATCGTGATCCGTGGCTAGACTAGGGGAAGGGGCTCACTTCAGTTTAGTGTGGGTGGTACTTTTAACGTTTCTGACGTCCTGTCAGACAAACATCACTGCGCATATTCAAACCTAGATATTCATTTTGATAACAATATATCCATTATGAATGTCGTTATTCCATCTCTCAATCTCCGGCTTTTCTTCCTCATCTCCGCAATCTTCTCTATCATTATCAAAACACAAAAACACAAAAGCCTCGTATTCGACAATTTTCCCACCAACTCATCCAATATATATCCCCTGTCGCCTCTCTGACAGCTCAAACCCGTTTCCCTCGTTCTTCGTGAGCGTTTCACAATTCTCCACCACAAACGCGAATCGCTCGTCCCGCTTTGGTAGCACGGACCCCGCCAAGTCCGTATAAGTCGTCATACCCTAGGCAAACCCTACCAAAGTGTACCTATTCTCCCACTTCAAGAACATAAAGGTTCTTGATCTCTATCGTGCCCGTCACAACTTGCTCCCAGACCTTCGGGTCGCACGTATCAATCGATAGTACCAAGCAAGTCCCATTTTCGCGCTCAGGTAGCACTTTGTCCTGCGCGTGCGTATCCGCCGTACCCAACGATTGATACGAATCGTGGATTCGATGACGCCCAGTAGCAACATCAACGTGCGACATGGCACGCTTGAAGATGTTGAAAGCTGCCTCGGGTTGGAATGCTGCAACTTCATGACCTGATTGGAAAACCTGAGTGAATGACAGATTTCCTGACTGGCGGTTGAGTCCAAAAGCTGCTGAATAGTCGGCCTCTGGGTAAACAGGAATATAACCCGCTGAAACGAAACGATCCTGGCCGGACCAATTGATTTGCGTGGAGACCAACTCCCCACCAAACCAATTGCAGTCAAAATCGCGATCTCCGTAGACTAGGTGGATGCTCACACCGGCGTCTAAAAGTCTTCCCATTTCCGGAATTCCACCTTGAACAACGTCCAACGCCTCTGTAAAAGCACCGTTGGAAACCAAATTGAACATGGTAAAGTTAACCGGGACGCCCAAAGCGCCCAAGACCTCGGATCTAGTCAGCCATCCCATAAACTGCGGCGTGGGAAACGCGGGATACGTGCCTGACGCAAGATCATAAGACGAGTACCCAGCATCTGTAAACATGTTCCAAGTGCTCGTACAGTCATCGAACGAACTCACGCATAGCTCAGTAAGAGCTTCAGATGGGGCTTCTCCAGAGAGCTAATCAAGGCCATCAACACCGTCTTGGCATTGGAGGCCGACTTCATGACACCCACCAGGCTTGCTCCAGTTAGTCACGAGCTCGTTGTAAACAGACTCATTGATAACCGGGTGGTTGTACGTGTTCTTGTACAGAAATTCGGTCCACGACGGCAGTTGGGCCACTACATCAATGTAGCCATTGATTATGCCCAGGGTGTCCAGATGAAGGATGCGAGACCGGGGGGACATGATGCCTTCAACGATAGCCATGCTCTGCTTCTCGAAGAAGTCAAACATCACTGGGCCCCAGCGGCCTCCATAGCTTTCAGTCCAAAAGCTAATCTGGTTGTCGTTTGGCTCGTACTCAGGAAACTCTTCAAACCAAACCTGGAGGAAATGCCAGATGGCATTGGCCGCCTGTTGGCTGTTGGCGACAGTGCTGGTAACGTTTTGACTGCCAAAGGTGCCAGCACGGTGGGTGTAGTTATCCCATTCGTAAGGAACACCGTTAGAGAAGTCGGTCGGCTGGATCACAGGATAAGAGTCGACCAACACAGAAGTGCCGTTCATCAACACGTCATACGAAAAGCCAGTGAGAATAGGCTGGTCGATATAGAGCATGTTGGAGTATTCATTCCAGCTCCACTCGTTCAGAACAGTGTCTTGGCCGTCGTGTGTCACTTTGCAGGGACCATTGCCACGAAGCAAGCCAACCATGGACGACGCACCAGGGCCATCGTTCATCCAGAGAGTGAGCAGGGCGTTCGCGGGGTCGTGGCGAGCCTCGAAGAACCAGAAGAAGGTGTTAATTGGCGCAGTCTTTTTCTGACCATAGTGGTCGAGTGTACCGGGAGGGAGGTGGACGTAACCAGACCAAGAGTTAACACCAGGAGTGGTCTCGCAAAGATGGAGCTGTAGCTGTGTTAGATGTAAATCTTTGATGGAATGGAGATGAGAATGAATACTTACGTTCTTGAACGAGACCGAGATATTGGGATTGACATGAGAGGTAATGACAGTGACGCCCTCACGAGGAGGTGGGAACTGGGCAGCAATAAGACCCATAAAGGCCAACAGGCAGATGATAAACTTCATCTTAAACAAAAGCAACATGCCATAATAACAATGGTTTGTAGAATTGTAAAAACAACGATGACTTGGAAAACAAGAGAAGAGGAAGAAGAGGAAGATAAATCGATCTGGAGCCTGACAGGTATTTATAGGCCTCCATCTGCATATAGCCTGGGGATTTGATCATAGTACTTGCCTCTCCAAGAGAATCTTTTGTCAAGGTGGATGCCTAATGCCTTGTTGTGATTTATGTTTATTACTATTTTCGGAAAGTATATACATCATGGGGCTTACATTTTTAGGGGGCAGCCCACTGTATCTATCTTCTTTTGAAAGTAACCTACGGAATATCAACTTGTTACTATGGTATTTACCTTCTGTTACAGAGAGGATCTTACCCAGATTTTGTTTGTTTGTTGTTTTTACTGGAGAAGCTGTGTTTGACAGCACTATAATATTTCAACTTTCAGAAGACTCTCCTCTATAACTGATCTGACAACTACGAAGACTTCCCTTTTGAGAATGACGAAGAACATTGCTGCATGAAAATGTCAGTGACTGCTACGACCGTTGATTTCCTACTTGATATGGTGAATGTTTCTGTTTTGTTTCTGTGTCTAGGAAGGTAAGGAAATATTTGAATCCATCGCCACTCTGTGCCTCTTTTACCAGTGCGGGAGACGATGAACAACCACCATGAAGACCCCGGATTCTATCACCGTTTTCATCAACCCTAAAGTATTGAAATACAAAGGGAAGAAAAACGAAGTCAACATCGCTGACTCTTCCCCGTACACTGCCCGGATGAGCCCCCGCGGGCTCCCTTGGACCATCCCCGNNCCGTAGTAACCACCCCTCCCCAAACCACGACGCCGCCACACATCAACAATATTAAGAGTGAAGAACCACCACACAAATGTTTCTCCATCTCCTGTCTTCTCATAAGGTCCTTCGCGAGTGTTGCTCTCCCCTTCCTGGTTCTCAGCAATCAAGAGGTGAACCGCCTCGACCACGCGCGTGGCTTCCTCCTGCACGTCCACATGTGAGCCCGGTCATTGGTCTCTCCGCATCTCCTGCATTTGTTCTCTGCCTCTTGATGCTTGAATCTCTCATGGTAGTTCTCAAAATCACCATGGCTTGACACTGCTGCAAGGACTGCTCCCACAATGGGTCTGGGGTACTCTGGGATAGGTGCCTCGTTTCTCTTTGGGAACTCGATATGGCGTCTCTCGGGGTTTTGTGCAATTTCCTTCCGGTTCCTGAACCACCCTTCGAATTTGTCATGTCTGTCCTCTTTCATCCACCTCTTTGCTCTCGCCAACGTCAAAATTCTGCTGTCGGTTTCCACCGCTGCTGCCTTTGCAAGTTGGACAGCTTTCTCATTTCCAGCAATGTCTGTATGCCCTGGCAGCCAGATGCAGCGCACCGCAACCCCGAACTCGTCTCTGAGCCTCCTCATTTGTCTCTTGGCACCATCCACTTCCCACTGTGAGGTGCCTGTTCTTGTCGCCGTAGAATTCACCCTCTGGACAATCGCCATGTTGTCCGAGCATATCCACATTCTCTTCACTCCAACCAGTTTCTCTGTAGGAACAGCATTCAATCCTTGGTAAATGGCCACCAATTCCGCATCTGCCAGCTCTTCTAGGATGAAGAGTAGAGACTTACAGAATTGGCACCTTAAGCGAAACTTTGACGGTGTCATGGGCTAATGTCGTGACACAGAGCCCACCTCTCCCCTCACTACTCTAGTGAGCGAGCAACACGAATCTCGTGAAGTTGCGCAGGTGTTATTCGACTGTTCCACCATACTGTCCATAAGGTCCCTCATCTCAGAAATTGTGGTGATGGAACCGAGGGCGCAATGTCGTCACTCCATAAACGTCCACATCTTACACAGAAAAACAATGTGGACTACCGCAGACTTAAGCCCAGGAGACCCAACAAGAGATTAGAGATGTAAGAGAACTTTCTTGGCCTCGGGGGTAGATTCATCTTGGTTGGGATCAGTCGGATAGTCCGCTAGAAGTGATCCCTCAACAAAACGGCTGGTTTGTCCAGCCCACTTAATGTATTGGCCGGTGGTATCCAGCCAGGGGAGAGTTGTAAACTTGAGGAGATTTATTTCAATTATGAAACTGCAAAGCAGACTGGATGGTTTTCTTTGTTCTCCGATTGAGAGTCGAAAACGAACGAGGAACAGCTTGGAATGTTTAGAAAACGGTTTGGAGAACTCGGGGAGCGTAGGTGGCTCGATATACTTGGAATATAACATGTATTTATGTTTGGTGTTTTTTCTTGTATTCTTAGATTTTCTTATAAACATTTGGTCTCGTGATATCCAACTACGTCTTAATGATGTCTATGGACATACTACTTGGCAGCAAGTCGGTCTCACGTCAAGAGGATGGGTTGCAAACAAGAGCTCCTTTGTTACACAACTCACGCTATTTAAGCCTTGCATAATTTCTCCTTAGATTCCGACCAGCAGACGGTTAGTCCTTAAAAAAGCCTACTCTACACAGACTTTACTTCCACAGTTTGGATCTATTCATTCTCCTAGCATTGGTAATTTGAGTGTCCACACCGGTCACCAAAGAAGAAATCCACGGCTTGACCGCCCGCCCCAGACCACTATTTCCAGGGGACTGCCTCTCAACGATATTCTCTTGACAACTTGCATTAGACTCAACCTTTGCACCAATGGACGCCCCTACCTCGATCAATCTACAGCCGCGCCGCAATCCAACATATCACGCTCAACTAGGCATGCCTCGCTGTCCTCGAGGAGCGCTGCCGATCCCTCTATGTCGTCCGCCTCGATCTTGCAAGCTCCAACCCACCTGTTTACAAGTTCCTGTCATGCGCAATAGACATCGGAAAAGAACCCTGTGACCACCGTACACGACCTGCTGGCTTTATTTGTCGAGGTCACTGTAGAAGAATAGTCTTGTACATGGGGAAATAATTCTGAGGCTGTCGACTTGAAACAGGCCGATTTGGCGGCCTTTGTCTGTCTCTTCCTCTCTCACTTTTGGTGGCTTTTTCATCTCTACTGGCTTTTCAAAGACACCGGTGAGCTTGTTGGAGTTCATGTGTGACAGCGACACGTCATTTGTTTTCCACATCGGGTGAAAACTTGTCTTGTCAACCTTTGAAAAGGCGTAGGCTAAATAATAATCATTTTCTGCAAAGACAGTCCTGTTTCTATAGCTACTTGGGTGATTCGTAAAACACTCATACGCCGGACATGCATAATTTTGGAATGCATCAAACTGACAGGTGGAGTGAAAGGCTTTACAACATGACTGACCGATACTCCGTACTCGCCGTTATAGAGATTCATTCCCCGGTATAATTCTAGAATAAAGGCACCCTGTGAATCATGGTCTATCATCCGACAGTCGTGAAGGGTTCCGGGCATTGTTCCCTGGGATAACGAGCCTGCCTGTAGGTAATCATTAAGGGCCTCATTAGTGGACATGTGGTCTCCAGTACTATCCCACCTGTAACTGATAGCGGGGTGCATAACATGCGATTTCCCGACTTGGACAATGCACTTTTTGTTGACGTTTATAATACGGAAAGACGCGGGGAGGTCTGTGTATTATCGTTAGTCTAGGTATACATTACGTGATGCGGTTTATCACCTTTGCTACGCTCAACGGTGAAACTTGTCAAGAGATCAGGATTATTCATGAACTGTTGATCTATCCTCACAGGCCACCATCGGGTATTATGTTCCAAAGGCGCCTCTTAAGATTCTTCGAAGCTACCCGGCATACTTGGACGGTCTGAGAAAGTCTTATCATTCAGTTCCTTTGATAAATCAACGGAGCAACCTTCACAGACCTTGGTGATCGTGAAGTCAAGAAGCATGCCAGTGCAGAATCTACACATCATTAAGCTCGTGGTGCTCGACTTGAATGAGCGTTTCGTTGGAAAACAACGCACTGTAGCGAATATGTCTATTTTCTTCAGCAAACAGAACTTCAAGCACGACTTCAAATATACTCTACCAACATTACAATACAACAATGCACCCATTCTCCAGTCAATTGTGCTTCATGTTGTTCAAGGTAGTCTCTTCCAAGTATCACAGTATAATACATACACAGTGTGCGCCTCAGTTTCGCACTGCCAAATAATTATGCTGACTAAGCAATGCGGGCACCACTAGGCATCAAAGACGTCATAGTTTTGAACTCATTATCACCACCGTCACCAACAACTACCCCTCCAAAACACACCAAACCCCCACCAATTCTCAACAAGATGAATCGCCTCTTCGGCAGCAAACCCAAGGGCCCCAAGCCCACCCTCGACGGGGCCATCAACACTCTCGACACCCGCATCGCCGCCATCGACGTCAAACTAACCGCCATAACCGCCGAATTAACAACCTACCAAACCAAGCTCTCCAAGATGCGCGACGGCCCGGGAAAGACCGCCCTCAAGCAAAAAGCCATGAAAGTCCTTCAACGCCGGAAACTCTACGAGTCCCAGCGCGAACAGTTACAGGGGCAGGTGTGGAATATGGAGCAGGCTCAGACTATGCAGGATAACCTGAAGAATGTCATGACCACGGTGGATGCGCTTAAGACAACCAATAAGGAACTTAAGCGGCAGTATGGACAGGTGGATATCGATAAGATTGAGCGGTTGCAGGATGAGATGGCGGATTTGTTGGATGTGGGTAATGAGATCCAGGAGAGCTTGGGACGCAGTTATGATGTTCCTGAAGACGTTGATGAAGCCGAGTTGGATGCGGAGTTGGAGGCTTTGGGTATGGAGATTGAAATGGATCGGGAAGCCGAAGCCGAGGGAGGCTTGCCTAGTTTCATGCAAGACGAGTTGCCCGAGTTTATCGACGAGGCGCCTGTTCAAGAAGGCACCAAAATGAAGGAGGTTGCTTAACCCGTCTCTGTAGCCATATTACATTGTCACGATGTTCATGATCTGAATTTGAATTATTTTACTCTTGTATGCATTAATCGGAAAAGCTATTATCTATAACAACTACAAAACTTTATCAAGCAATCGGCTCGAATACCCGCCGCAACGCCATGAGTTCTTTGTCACCCGCCGCAAAGTCCCACCCAACAATTGTCCATTTATGAGTGCATGCGACCAAGCGTGTGCTGTCAAACTGTAACTTGAAGATACGCGCCGGGGCGGTATCCAATGATCTATCGATCTGGTCTTTAAGAACCGGTGGTCCAAGACCAGGTTCAAACTCAAAGGTGGGTGGCTCTGCTGGCGCGTTGGTTACCACCGCAGAACTACCCTTTGTCTGTTCCCACTGGTCGACCGCTTCACGGTACGCCCGTTGACAGTTTTCCCATTCATGTTCCAAAACTACGCGGGTGTCTTCATTCGTCTGGTCAATAGCTGTGCGGAACATAGAACCAAGAACTAACAATTCTGGGTGGGCCGTCACAGTTTCAGTGATGGTCTGCGTGCTGACAATTGATGCGACAAAATCGCTCCATGCAGTAGCAGACCGGAGATGTAACCGGCTCTCGTAGTGGATGAACTCCTGAGCTTTGGAAATATTGGCATTCACTAAAGCGTCCTCTTGGCGCAACGTCTGCGAAGGTTTCCAGATGTCGCTGCGAGTCCGCCGCCAAACTATGATGGTTTGATCATAGGAGCCGGTAACAATACGAGCGTGTGGGCCACCGCCACCACCAGGAGGGAGCTTGGCGCCACGTGATAGTACGTGATCGGGGAGACGACTACCTGGGATGTTCAATCTATGACTCCGGGTATGAGGGCGCGAAGGATCGTTCACTCGGCCATCAGCTACAGCCTTGTCAAAAGATTGATCCACAAGCTTAGCCTCCTGTTCGTCATCCTCCACACTTGTTGGCAAATCAGCAAACCCAGCCTGCAGCGTACGTACGAGCATTTTGTGGCCATCAAGCGAAGCCACGACTGCTCCAGTACGACTGTCAAAGATCTTGATGTTCTTATCGCTGCTACCACTGACGATTCGCCGACCGTCGTACTCAACACATGCAATACCCTTCCCGTGACCTTGAACCGTCAATGTGCATGTGCCCTTTTCCCAATTCCACAATTTGATCAATCGATCACCACTAGCTGATACAATCTCCGTGCCGTGGATTTGTACTGCGTTAACTGGCGCCGTATGGCCAGCCAACCGACATATTGTCGAAAATGGTGGTTTTATAGGCATATAGTCAGCAGGGCCTTTTGCATAACCATACTTTAGTACCATGGTGTTCATGTAGTTAGTCGCTTCACTATCGGCACTACCATATCCGCTGTCACCGTACGCCAGTGTTCGTCTGTTGAACACCTTGATAGTATGGTCTTTTGAGCATGTGACCAAGACGTCCTTGTTGAATTTCAGATTCAACACCGAATCGGTATGAGCGTCGGTGAGGTGGTGGAGAATCTCACCAGTGGAGAAACGCCAAACGATTACATTAGAGTCGCTACTTCCGGACACAATGATATCCTCTTCTGGAGAAGGATCAAACTGCAAGCATAGTACCGATGCCGTGTGTCCAAGAAGTGGACGACGAGCCAGCTTCTGTGTCTTCATGTCCCAAATCCGAATCGACCTATCCCGACTTCCGCTCACCAAGTATTTGTGATTAAATTGTACTGTATATACGCACTCGCTGTGCTTCGTGGATAGGTGTCTTGGGTTGGGGAACTGGAAGTATGTACAGTTTCCATCGGCCCAGTTTCGTTCAAGACGATGGCGCATGATATACAAGTACTTCCAATTAATGATGAAGCTATCATTGACACCAAGAAATGTGAAAAGCTGGAGTCTTGGCAAACTATCGGCTGGTTCAGGTACTTTTGGCCGCTCAATGTACTCCTGGAAGTCGTCCTCGGGCTCGGAGTTTGCCACGGTGGGAGACACCGCAACTGGGGCATCATAATCGACCATTTCTGCGTCCTGATCAGGGTCATTTCCATTTTGCGATGAAAATCGATAGTCGATAACGCCTACTTTCAACTGTGAAGAATTGGCCCATTTCTCCATACGTGCGAGTTGAGCCATGTTTGCTGACCAACCCTCCATACGATATAGATCCTTCCAAAGACCGTTGTCGAGCGAAATATGATACCATCCCCGGCAAGCCTGTCCGAAATTCATGACAGACTGGATGTCGAGCATCTTAACAATCTTGAGTACAATCTCAAGAGGGAGCCTTTGCACAAAGTTAATGTACAAGCGCGGGTAAATCGATTTGACAACCTGCGCTACCGACGGGGTCGGCAGGTTATCGAGGAGACTCATAATCAAATCTATAGGTAGTAAAAAGCAGATCTAGTTAGCGGTTTGAATACACGCAAAGGAATCCAGAGAATGTGGGCATATCTGTGGTTCTAGATGTTTTACAGTATCGAAACGAACAGAATCAAGGAACTAGAAACATCTGACGTGATTTTGCAGTTATGAGACAAAGTGTGGAGAACTGTCTCTAGCTTCAAATGCCGCTTTGATGCATTTGGGTTTAGTCCCAAGTATTCTGATCCAGTTGGCATGAAGTCAAGGCATTTGTTAACCCCGTGAATCGCCTCATCCTTGGTAAGGCATTCAAAATAATTGGCACTCACCACTTTTTTGTCACAACGTCTTCATATATGGACAGAAAAAAGATAGAAGCTTTAGCCAAGGAACCAGGGACAAGGGCAGGCAAGTCCTATATAAGCTACAAATCCAATATCACGTCCAACACTGTTGAAGTGAAGGTAAAATAACACAATACAAACAACTCTTGAGGTTATCTGTCTAGGCTGTATTCGCATATTTAATCCCATGAAACTTTTTTACATATGCTTCTCGGCGTCAGAACTCACGCTAAGGCGGGCCGACGGAGTCCCGCTTGGAAGCGTCGAGTAAACAGTGGTGTTCTATAAGCAGCCGCGAGTCAGAGCGACTCGCCACGCATGCAGCGTAGCAACAGTTATGCCAATGCGCAGAGTGCCGAATGCAAGTCTGAGGGGGGTCATGATGACGGACGACAGACAACTAATCTGTGACCAAACAAAACAAAAAGATGAACAAAGAAGCAGCACGGCGAGCTTTGTTTGTGTATGGTGGGACAATGACGTAGTCTTGTTTGTGCCTCAATGGTGTAACTTACTTTGTTGTTGGGCGATAGGAAGCATGCGCAAGGCTTCCAAATACGATGACAGATGCTCAGGAAGCGCACCAATATCTAGCTGGAGATCCGGCTGTGGTTCAAAGAAACCTTCATCGGGTTGATTAATTTGAGTCCGGTCCATTTTAAATGAGAGACAAAAAGTATAAACGACGGATCGGACCGAGAGAGTTGCGGCTTTGCGGGGCCGACAAACTACTAAGTTGCTATCGGGAGAGAAACAAGTGCGGAGAGCTGTTTTGGCGGGGTGCGAAATAGATAGAAACGCACGGGGTAAACTTGTCTGGCGGCAATCAAGATGTGGGTACTAAACGCCCAACACAATGGACACCTTGATTATTGGATGTCGATAAAACTAGGAGCGGGTATATCAAAACAGGATACACGCTCAACTTCCCGGATGTTTCAAGAGATACCACTGACAGAAGTGAGGATTTTTCCAGCTGATTGTTTGGTCTATAGTGCGGCTATTGATGAGAGACAAGGGATGTCAGTTCACCAGAGCGAGCCGAAGCCAAATTTCAGAGTGTTGGATGTCACAGTGGTCGAAAAGACAACCACAATAAACACAAAGGCTGATAGAAAATTGTAGATTGATCTGCCTTGCGCATCAACAAAGCACCAGTTCTTGTATCTATATGACTGGAGATACTGAGTAAGTATGTACAAACGAAGTATATACTGTGATTCAAAATCACTCACGCCTAAAAGGAAAATGTGAATTGACTTGAGAAATTATTGGTAACTGAACAAACTATAGTGGTGACAGATGCATCATCCTCAAGTTGGTGAGTAAAAAGAAGAAGGCTGGCTTGAGTAAATAGTCAGGGAGGCTACAAAGTCTTATGGGTAAGCCTAACGATATCAACTTGTGTATACACGGCAGGATCACACCAAAATATTATGTACACATAGACATATATTCGGATTTAGCAGATGCATGCGACTCACTGTTTGAATTCCTCTATAATGGCGTGGCGCACGGCGAGCCGGATTTGGGGTAGATTCGGTAAGGAGATTTGGGTTGCCGCTTCGGTAAATTGTCGGCTACTATTTTAGGGTTTGGATTTCACATGTGTAGTCACTGCACCCCGCCCGGCGACCAGGAGGGGTAGCACCATCACGACCGGACATCTGCTATCTTTCCTTCTACACGATATTTCAGTCTACATATTTCTAAATACGAACCATCTATTGTGATGATCAAGTGTGGCTTATGCGAGAGACTATTGTTATTCTATTCTTCTAACTAACGATGCTGATGGACGACCATCGTGGAAGTATGTAAGGCCGTCCCAGACGCCACACCGTGGTGACTCAGGCGACCGGTGGCTGCCAGATGGCCGTCGGGTGGTAAGCACCGAGCAGCCGTCTGGTTGGCAGCCGGTTGTGTGGAGTGCGTAGTGAGGATTGGTAGTCTAGCGTACCGCCAGTAACTACCGATAATCACAACGCCATCCATCGTCTATATTCTACCACAGTTCACGTGAGTGAGTGAATGTTACAACTTTGTTCCTTTTATCAAACTAAGACTCCATTGTAAGACATTTGATTGTTGGATTCTTCCGTCTTCCATTCCTGATTTTCCGGTCCTCGCAGGCATGTTAACCCTTATTCCGCATATAAATTCTACATAACCCTATAGTTACCGAACCCGACTTGATCCGGAGAATAATATTCTAGGAATTCTCACCCCCTTTCTAGAATGATGATATCTCATGTCTATAGATGTTTTTTATACCCACACTTATATAGATCTTTAAACAGTTCGTACAATTAACCTTTAGAAAGCCGCGTCTCTGAAAATTTACGCACCAATGTCAGTCTCTCAACATACCTAGATATGTATGATGAACCTTGGGTTACCACCAATATCACCGGACTACTTATTATGCAGGAACGGAGCTTCTTCTTCCTTCTCTGGTCTGTTACCGATTCCTTCTTCCACTGTCGCCGACCATGTTTATTCACCCATCACCTGGATGCATCCACTACCGAGAAATGACAATCTGCGAGATTAAATGACGCTATCCTGGCTGTCTATGCATAACAGAATCTTTCACAGAAGCATTTTTACCCCTCTGTTCGGGTTGCATGCTTCTGTCGTACTATGCCAAGGCCACTGTAATTTTATACATGGCTCATCATTTCCACAATATCGACGTTTAGGTGACTCTCCACCGTCTTCAACTTAGAACCTGCTGCAACCCCTATTCACAAAGATGGTGGTATTTTGGAGCTTCCGTGATGGAACTTGTGAAGAAGAAGTAGAGTGGAAGTGCATAATGAAGCAACAAATTGGTGTTCTATGCTAGACCTGAAGGGGTTTAGTTTTCGATTCGCTTATTTGAAACATGCCAATCAATGCTCTTGTGACATGGTGGGCGCACTGTTATTTCGTGTTTTCTGGAGTGAGGGGGGACTCGATTGTTGCGACGTTCATTGTTACTGATGTTGACAGGTCGTTAGACCAAGAGCATCGAATAAGTCTGAACATTCGTGCTATTTAGGTACGAAAAAGCAGACCAGAGATTGGCACTTATCTGGACTACTGAGGATGTCACAGTGCTTTCTGACATGTGAAAGTCACATGGCACTTGTATCGTTCTGACATAAATACAGGGACACAAATCTATGTACTGGAATGCAACATTTGCAATCCCACATCGAAGGTCAACGGCATCTTTAAGTATGAGCGTAGAGATATGGAAAACACTTTATTTAAACGGGAATACCACGGACACGAGTCAAATGATCAAAATGTTCCTTTGCAATTACAGATGAAGGTTCCATTTCCTCAATGCTACCCACTTGGTTCATTCATGGGGTCCCGGGACTCTACTAACGATATACACATATTGCATAGCAATCTGTAACTTTGAGACAAAGGATGAACAACAAAAGGTCCGGGTTTTGACAGATATGTTACGGTGCACTCTTATATACACACATACGCACGTATCGTTTGGGGCTGGATGTGGGTTTGCAGATACGAAATCCCCAATACGACCATTTGGTCAAAGACCCCACCATCAAACGGTATGAAGCAACGGCTCTCGAACACGAGGGAAGCCAAATAAACTCCCGTGAATCATGAACAAACGACGAGCTAGAGGGGGAGGAAAAGCGCATGTAACATACGGGGCCAAGCGCCATAAACTGTACTCTTATCAGAGAGAGACATCAAATAGACAAAGAAGGAAGGAATCAACACTCTGACGTCGTCTGTGTCGGGAATGATTGGGTTCTTTTTTAGAATGAAGAATGAGGGGCTAACCACAAGTGGCTGTACGACTATGAGTCGGGGCAAGTGTGACTATGCTGTCCGCTATAGAAGGTATAACGTGATGCACGTGTCTATATATTTTTCCATGAATAAGTAGAGAAAAGCGGCAATACACGGACTATGGTTGGCAGCCATATAACAGAGCCAAGAATGACGAGCTTGGATACTCCGCAGGGACTATATGTACAATGATCTCATCGTGGCCGAGACCAAGGACCGTAGCCGCTGCAAGTGTTGTCTTACGACTATGATCTGCTTCGCTCATTGCGTCACTTTGGCGCCATGAGTATGTATATAAAGATGTATGTACACATATATGTACCTAGAGATTAGTGAAACTTGAACTTGCCCGGCTTACTTTTGATATGTACATGTGTACATACATATGTACAGGTTGAAAGGACTCCCGACACTAAATGGTTAAATACATTCGTCAGTGAGATCCAGAATAGCCACCTGGACTGTGCTCTCACAGACGGGGCAAGGGACCATGTCTGTCCTTGCTTGAGTAGCATATGAAACACGGCCAGCACCACAGACCCATGGCGCACAATGGTAAATGCAAACCCGATTGGGCCACACGACAAAGATGAAGAGCCATCATTCTACGTCGGCGCAAAGAGAGACGCATCAGTTGGCGCGGCCATATCGTTGGGAGAGACCAATTACCACTGGAATGAAGGGATATTGCGGCTTGTAAAAAGGAGGGCGGTGGCTGATTTTGAATATATTGGAGACAACAGAAAGAGCAACATGAGCGTCCATATGACTGGTAGGCCGTATCTTGTCTTTGAACTCGGGCGGCATGATATGGCCAACTGGTCAAAGGTTTTGGATACAAGACCTAGGTGGCGTTTATGTACTTGGATATAATACTGACCAACAAGTTGTAAGAGGGCAAGTGGGAGCTAGTGGCAAAAATAACGACACAAGTATGCGAGACATGAGAAGCCAAGAAGAAGATGGTGTGGCGTGGACTGGCTGTCTATGTACTTACAGCACTGTTATAGCGTGTGAATGTACATGTTGTCGGATATGAAAACATTTGAATGTTCTCAAAGTTTGTACATACATCCTGTTTTCTATGCGCATGTTACTTGTCACCATCAGCTTTGATGCTGGATACAAGGTAAATGCGGACAAGTCACTTTCCAGGTGGACGAGCTGACTTACAGGCTGATTGTCCTATGGATTTAGCCCCCTTATCTTGTTCTTCCCTCCCCTTCCAACCACAAAATCAGTACATGATCAAGGGCAGCTAGCGCTCGTTCATGGACCGTTTTGGTCTTTTGGTACTCATCCTCTGCTGAAGTCGTCGTATGCAAACCAATATACACAAAAGTGAATGTGATCAACTATGCAGTTCTTATTGCCAACCTGCCCTTTGACACGTTTTCCCTTTGACGGTACGGCCTTTTCAATGTCATGCTGAAAAAAAAAAACGAACAAACAAACTTATGTGGTCTGAGCCTGGTATTACGATTGTAAAAGATAGCCCCTCGCTTTCCCCTCCTAAAGTGGCCTGAGCTCTTTTCTGTTTCCGCCGCCGCCGTCGCATGCTTTCTCCACCCACATGCTATAGACGATGAAAATAGGGTTTCCTGGGCGGTGCCGAATATCGCGATAATGCCGCAACCAGGCTTCCCATGCAGACGACGAACCCCATACTTCTCTCTCAAAGAAAAAAGCTCTTATCGTGACTTAAAGGCTCGAATTGAAGACACCTACGTGCGTCACTTCTGTCCCTCTATCTGCGCTGTAGGACATGATACAGCTGGCGATGGCTCCCTCGCGCCAGTCCCTGCAATTGCTCAAGTCTGTAAAAAAAACAACTAAAATAGGCGCCATTAAGGAACCCCTCACGGCGTCTTCCCCGTGCGTTAGCGGGGGGTAGCGTTTGTGACTACAGCTAGCAGTTCCTTGTCTAGGCCTTGATTCCTCCCAGAAACTTGCTTCCTTCCAGGCCCTTGAGAGGCTGATCGGCCGCTGGGCTTGCAGTGGCCATCTCCGGTTGACCCCAGAGCAGCGCTCCTCCAAGTTACCACATGTGTAGTATTAGCTTGTGTTGCTAGGCACGGCCGCCTGCCCGATTCGTCCATGTGTGTGTGAGAAGGAGAGCATTCACGGAGGTAACCGTTGATGTTTTCTGTCTTATACCAGGACTAAAAAAGACTAAGGCAGTTTGAAAGTCATCACCATTGTCTATAGAAGCATCTAAGAAGCCTTTATTACGTGCCCATTAGTACTGCCTGTCAACGTTTTTTTGATGCCCTGAGCACACACACACAAACCACCACCCCAGACCACGCCTGAAGTGTGGCCCACCGTCTGTGCCGCGGGCCTCCTCCCTCTTCCTGTGAAATCCCCAGCTGGATGCCACCAACAGTAATCAACTAAATCTCAACAACACAATAGAAGTCACGTAAATTCGCTATCAAAAGTCGAACACTGGGAACACAACACTAACTAAGAGCGATCAATGACCCTGGCAGCCTGTTCGCTTCTAATTCCATTCCAGAACCTTGACGCCTTTCATTCAGAGGCACAGTTCTTTTGCTCTCTTTTGACTCTGCCCTTTTTACAGCACAAACATACAGAGCACCTGGTCTGATTGGACCAAGCCAGCCAATCCTCAGTCCGACACCAGCCCGCCAATCCAGACGAACTTTACTTCCTTCTCTCTTTGACAACTTCTTCTTTTCCTCGTACTCTGCGTATCAACGTAGCGCATGTCTCGCTGCTGCATCTTTTCATACAAACTCGGTCTGTCGCCATTGTGGATTATCGTGGCCTGGTCCACTGCCGTTTTTGTTTATTTTTCCTAGTCGACTATCTAGCCGTTTGCTCCTTGCTCCAAAGTCCAACCAGCGATCATCCAGGTCTTTGTTGCATCTCCACAACTGCTACTGTGTTTGCACTTATTCTGTACAAGCTCCCGTCGCTTTCTCTCCGCCTTCGCTACTGCGCTTGTTCGCCAATCCGACTAGGCGTCTTCGACTTCACCATATCGGCCACCAACAACTTCTCAAAACCACGAAACATCTGCGTTTTTCATCTCCCGTCTTGCTGAACAACCTCGGCACACCAACTAAACATACCACGACGCTGAAAATCCTACCAAAAGCCACATTTCCACGCGGCGCATCCGCCCTCTCGCTCTGCATCGCTGATATTATCGCTTATTTACTCGCGTTTTCTTAACCTATTACTTTCACTTGCTCCATCCGAGCAAGAGCTGGATGTGATGGCTCATGCCCCCCTCATCCGGAACGATACGGCCCCTTCTCCCCTATTCACACGCGATAGGAAGAACTCAGTCGCCACCTTAATGTCTGGCGCTCCCAGAGCGAGCAATCTTTCGGGCACCACCCTTGGTAGCTCCGAGACCAGTTTGTCCAGCATGTCCACGCCCAACAGTAACCCGGTTGCTACCGCCAACATCATCAACCAAAAAGCCGATGCTTCACGTTCGCTCTACCAAGTCTGCTCCACATTGACCCAGCGTCTGGGTCTGGTTCCAGGCTTTGAGCCACATCTTGCTCTCCTCGACCCCATGGAACCTGTCGAGTCGCTGTGGGAAATGTTCCGTACCGGTCTGCCACTCTTGACCCTATACAATGCTCTTCAGACTGAACCCATCGTCATTGACGAGAACATGGCCGAGAACAGGAAGCCCAAAATGGCTGTCTTCAAGTTTGTAAACGCTTGTCTCAAGGACCTCAACATTCAGTCAGTTGACTGCTTTGTGATCAACGATCTCATGGGAAATGACACGACTGGTTTTGTCAAGGTACGTTGATACACTTATCATGCCTACTTTTAGTCTTAGTTTGTGCTAACATTATTTATTTTTACTCCATAGGTCACCCAAGTAGTGAGCTATGTATTGGATCTCCTTGAGAACAAGGGATTATTGTACAACCCCCAACCTTACCCCGAAGAC
Organism: Huntiella moniliformis; assembly: GCA_000712465.1. Classification (NCBI taxonomy): domain Eukaryota; kingdom Fungi; phylum Ascomycota; class Sordariomycetes; order Microascales; family Ceratocystidaceae; genus Huntiella; species Huntiella moniliformis. The sequence continues at coordinate 70,929 of JMSH01000065.1, forward strand.
GATGCGCCGGGTCCGGCCGGCGCCACTGGCAAGATGGATTACAAGGACTACGTCATTCGTGAACTTGTGGATACGGAGCGCAAATACGTCCAGGATTTAGAAAACCTTCACGAGCTCAAGGAAACTTTGGAACAAAAGGGTACCATTACTGGTGATGTCATTTACCAAATCTTCCTGAACATCAACTTTATCCTCGACTTTCAGCGCCGCTTCTTAATTCGTGTAGAGACAACCAACTCGATGCCCCGCGCCAATCAACTGTGGGGTAACCCGTTTGCCGCCTACGAAGAATCTTTTGCCATCTATTTGCCTTTTATTGCCAACCAGCGCAAGGCCGCTCAGTTGGCTAACCAGGTTTTTGATCGCATCCAGACCGCCGATCACCCTGTCGCCGTTGACTTCAACACTCTGGATGGTTTCTTGCTGAAGCCCATGCAGAGATTAGTCAAGTACCCACTGCTTCTGAAGGTAAGCCGGTGCAATCTCAATACTTGTATGTCACTTTTACTAACGACCGCATAGGATCTCCTCAAGAAGAGTGAGGACCCTGTTATCAAGCAGGATCTCCAAGCCGGTATCGAGGCTGCCGAACGTGTGCTGTTCAAAGCCAATGAGGCTGTCAACTCGGATTTGTTGGATGAAGCTCACGAGGAGCTCATGTCTCGTGTGGAGGACTGGCGCAGCCACAAAGTTGAAGGCTTTGGAAAGCTTCTGATGCACGGCACTTACGCTGTCATCACTGGAAAGAATGACCAAGAACGTGATGTAAGTATTCAAAAACGATAATGCTACCATAAAGGGTAGAAGGACTAACATTTTGTAGTACGAGATTTATCTGTTTGAGGCCATTTTGCTGTGTTGTAAGGAGGCCACACAAGGAAAGTCAAAGGACAAGAAGGATCGCACTAAGAGCACAGGGGCGAGGCCAACCAAGTCAAAGAACGGCAAACTCAACCTCAAGGGCCGTATCTTCATGTCCAATGTCACCGAAGTCGTCGCCTTGTCCAAACCAGGTAAGCAACAAACAAGAATGCGCATGGTGTTTGCCTTGCGCACTACGCTTGTCGCGAAAGTATTTTGTCTGACAAATATGCAGGCTCCTACAGTGTCCAAATCTGGTGGCGCGGTGACCCCGGAATCGAGAATTTCACCGTCAAATTTGCCAACGAAGAACAGCTCAGAAAATGGAGCGCAGCTCTCGACAAGCAACGCCAACTTCACGATTCCAAGCCAACTGCCGATGAGTCAGCGTCAACTGAATTTAACTGGATTCGTGGACAAAACCTGGAGAACCCGTACAAGGAGGAAGACAATGATGATGACGAGGATGAGATGGGCACACCTGCTGGGTACGGATCCGGCGCCATGTCGCGGAATGCTTCTAGTACAAACCTGCGCTCGCGCTCGGCAACGGGCGATAGTTCACAGTCGGCGCGCGGGGGTGCTCCTGCGCGTTTCCCAATGAACCCGGCCAATGGTCCTCTCAGCATCCAGACGAATGGCATGTCGAGAATTCCTGCCCCCTCGCCTGGTGACCGTGGACCGATGGACTCGTACTTCTCTCCCGTTGGCGAATCTCCAGTTTCTATGAGAACGAGCACGACCAGTGGATCTTTTCCTACGCCCAGCTTGGGCTACCAAAACTTCCAGCGGACCAGCACACCTCAGGGAGGATGGAGCGAGGACTCCAACAGATACACTGCGCCCCCTGGTCCTCGTGCTCCCTCAAGAGACGGCAACAGCCGGTCATCTCGTGGCTCTACCCCGGCTAATGCGGCTTCACAGCGTAGCCGGTCGTACAGTACTCCGGACATTGCTAACCAGCCAGGTATGCGGCGCAACACTGCCGGCAACATCTCTGTGAGCCAAATCCCCGCAGTCCCTGGTATCCCGGCCCATCTGCACGATGGCGCCAACAGATCAGGGGCAGGCTCACCACGTAACGATGTTCCCACTCGCACAAACACTGCCAGTCCTGGTACCTCGGGCCAGCAATTCCGCGGTCATGCACACAAGGGTAGCTACGGCGGCACAATGGCGCAGTTCCCGGTGCAGCCCGTGATGAGACAAGGTACACCAAGTTCCATCAACGGGTTCGGCCCACCTCCAACAGACTACCGGTCAATCTCACCTCGGGCGTCAGCAACAGGCCTTATGAACGCCGCTGAAGGTGGACAAGCTACCCAGCTTAAAGTTCGGGTCAACACTGATGGTGGCACTTATTTCACATTAGTAGTTGGGTTTAACATCACATACCAAACGCTGGTCGACCGGATCGACGCCAAGCTTGCGCGGTTCATGACTGCGACGATTGGACGCGGCATGCTCAAGCTGCGTTACAAGGACGAGGATGGCGATTTTGTGTTGATTAGCAGCGACGAAGACATCCACATGGCGCTCACAGAGTGGAAGGAAAGCACTCGCGGCGAAGTTGGCGAGATTGAGATGTTCTGCACTAGTGACAACTAGAGGTTGCCCAGTCGGTAAAACGGTTGTCTGTGAGAGACTTGTGTCTCTGTATCTCTAGCTGCGTGTGTGGCATTTTGCATTTGGTTCTGTGTTTTGGTTTCCTTTCGGTACTCTGTGATTCCCTTTGGTTTGTTCTTTGTTTGTGGGTTTGCGTATGGATGATGCACTTGGTTTTTGTGGGTGTTTCTTGGGTTGTTTTCTTGGTGTTTTTCCAGTTTGGTCTTGTTTTTTGTTTTTGTTTTTCCTTTGTCCATTTCTTCTTATTCTTCTTTTCCCCTTCTCATGGGCTGGTTGGCGATATCCTCTTTTTTCCTTTCTATTCATTTTGCATTTCCTTTGTCTCTTATCCTTTTCTTCATGACCTTTCTTCTCACGATCGTGGTAAAGGTTGTGTCTTTCACGTGGCCGGACACGTGATGTTTATGGGGTCGTTTTCTGATGGGGGTTGTTGTGACAAATGTCCTGGGAGTTGATATTCGTGGGTATGTGAGCGAGCCTTTGGAAGTCTGACCTTTGTCAGACTTGGTAGTGTTGTGTGTGGTCTACTGGATAGCCTTTGTGAAGGTATCTGTGGACGTGTTTTCTTCTGTTCAGTTATGATATAGAGTTGTAGAGAAGTGGCGCAATATACCTTGATTTTAGCATGTTTGTATTCAGTTTTGTGAGTGATATTCCTGTCTTGTTGGTGAAGAACTCTGAAGATGTTTAGTCACTGGTGAAGTCCGGGACATGTCAAGATGCGTGAAACGTGTTATACAATAATATACATACACCTAAGCCAAATAATCTCGTAACAGCGTCTGGGAATCCATAAACAAGACAAAATACCCCAAAAAACAAAATCAACCCTGGAATCTCTTCCCCTTCTTGTAAGGAGTAGGATTCACATGCTTCTTCAACCGCGCCAAATGCGTGTTAATAGCGTTGTGAGGGGGCTGCTCCGGTTTACTCCCATCCATACACTTGCGCAACTGCTGTTCCAACACCGTACATCCCGCCGTATTATACCCCGCGGCAGCCCAGCAACCTAATTCCATCGTCAGCTTGATGACTCTCCTCTCCACTAGTAGATTCACTTCACCGGGACTTACCGAGGACGGTGGCCATCACCTGGACACAGTGGGGTTCAGGACGGGCCTGTGGATCCTTGATACGCAAGGTGGCGAGAGGCGGGAGGCGCATTGGTTTGCCCATTTTGTGTGTGGTGAACGCGAAGAATCGGGCGTTTTTTGGGGGGTGGTCGGTCGCTACGTTGTGGGATTGCCGTTGGGATGGGGAAGTTCGGGTGCCGGATTGGTTGATGTAAATTTGATGGTTTTGCCGGGGTTTTAGCTTACCCTAACCCTAGACTGGATGTGTGTGTGTAACGAGGTATGGGAAACTTTGGGGGTGTAAGTGGTGGAAATTGGGAGGTTTAACGGGGTTTGTTTGATTTTGGAAAGTTTTATGAGGTGGATGGTATTGTTTGGATGGAGAAGTTGTTGGTTTCATCTGACAGTGGGGGTTTGTAGAATCCTGGTGATGATAAACTTCGTCAGAGAGGGGGATCATCAAGCTTGTCATGATAGTGATAACATGTGTTTTATTCAGAGATACTGGACAACCCAATGGTATACCAACTATGTAGAGCTTGTATCATGTAGCAAGCTCTTGAATGATATAAAAATACCTATAAACAAATGTTTGTGTACACAAGTCGTAGGGTTTGTTCACTGAAATACCCACCACACTGCCTCTTTCCATCTGATTCCAAACCAAACTCTGCCAGTTTATAATGTTTCTATCTCTCTGTATTCCTTTAGGCACCACTCTTCAATCCAATGATAGTTTGTTCATCCCAGTGATCCGACAACTCCCCTTTCAGATGAAACACTAATGACTAACAAACCATCTCGTCATTATATGTATACCCTTCAAAATGCATACTTTCAACCGACATCCCGATTTTCCACTCAACAGCGTGTACTTTCCCCTTTCATTCTCTTCCTCTGCCTGCTTCATGTTGGCCTTCTTCAGTTTTCTACATCATTTGCCTAAAGCCGTTGTCGTCCCTGTCCTCCATCGCCACATCTTAGCACGTCGGATGAAGCAGGGCAGGTCGCGGGTGTTAAAACACAGATCTGGACACTCCCACGGCTACTGTGGGCCGGGTTCGTCTCTGGCTTGTCCCCGGTGATATCGGCTCTTGCGGCGCCGCTTTTCCCTTGTTTGTGAGGTGCTACCTTGGTGGATTGGGCTATATCGCCCACCAAACATTATACACTTTGTTCTCACTTCCATGGGCCCGCTGCTCTGCGGGGTTGGGCTAGGTAGAGGACCTCGTTTATCTATGCCCACAACTTGGAATGCTGGATTTTCTGGGCTTCTCTTTCCGTTCCAGCAACGCTTTTTTGGTCTTCTGTTGGACCCATATCCTCGCTTATATGTGCCACTTCTCATCGTTCTGTTGAATCTTATTAAATGGTGTTTCTGCGCCAACTATCATGTGTCCCGTACCGAGCCTTGAAACTGTAAGGCTCGGATGGCATACACCCCCTGTCTATTGTCAGAGGGAGTTGAAGGGGCAAACGGGCCGTACTTTCAGTTCATTGGATCTCCCTCATAGGGGATACTTTCCCATATTTACCGTCCCCACCGTTTTAAAGATGGAGATCGGCATTCCCTCATCGGATGTCTACATCAGTCTTGTCTTTCACCTTCCCGTCCCTCCCTCTTCCGCCCCTTCCCGGCCGGAACGAATAGGTCGGGGTTCCTTGGATTCCCCGACCGCCCGATGCCTCTTTAACAAGGTGCGTCCGGACGAGACTTGGGCATCCCGCTCTGGCTAGCGATATGAACAATCCATCGGCTGCACAGAGCCAAACCCATGATTTGGCCACTCGGTTCTTTCCTACACATATTTCCTTTGGCGTCCCGCGCCTAGGAGAATGCCGAAGATGAAGCATTCTGGATGTTGGAACCGGGGTCTTTTGCTAGTCACCCTATGACGTGGGACTATGACACGAAGCCGAGACCGCTTTCTCGGCTTCCTTGTTGGACGGAATGGATGATGGGTTTAGAACTAGGCCAGAAATTAATGACAAGCCAAGGCTCGATTAAAAGTTTGGGGCTGTCTTGGGAGTTGGAGGCTGAGTCGAGCCCTTTGCCTTGATCCTACTGGATCATTTGGCTTCTTTGAATTGTAAACTCTTGTGCGTTTATTGGAGCGTGGATTTATATATCCACACTTGCTGGGGAGTGGTTGAATGTCGTTAGACGAAATCGCAATCGACTCTATAAATGGTTGTATGCAACTGTATTCAGCGATAAGTCGTTTGAAAAATGGGGACGCCAAACTGGCTTCACAGTGATGCGTTGGGGTGATCCGAAATTTATTGCCATTGTTCCGGTTATAACAATATATTACTATGCGATGTTTGTCTCCAAGTTTCCGCAGACGGTGGAACTTGACAGAACTGAGAAAGCGACATGATATTATGGAAGAGTATCAATCAACTGAACCCATTATTGAACACCACTGAAGCTACTAGTTTCCATTCTGCATCTACACGTTCTCACACTGCATCCATAATTCCGCGACTTCTATGGACGTGGTGATGTAATTTTTGATCTGATAAATGGGTTGCCAAAGGTATTGTCGAGATCATACAAAACAACATCGTTTTGTTTAGTACTCAACAATCTATGAGGGTATTTCACCGTGCAACTTACACCAACACTAAAAAAGCTACAACACCCAAAAAGAATGATTCGAGGCGGACTTGAACCGCCGACCTTTTGTGTCCAAGCAATTGAAGCTGTTAGACAAACGTGATAACCAACTACACCATCGAACCTTGTTGATATCACGTGACATCATAAAAAGACTATATACAACAGGTCTTGGCGAAAAAAAAGTACATGAACGTCGGAACTGTCCGACGACATGGTCATGACCTCATCTCTCGGGACGAACCCAAAAGGACGACACCTTTTCGGTCAGTCTCGACGGGTGAGGTCTTCGTATTGATAGTTCGCGCTGTTCAGGTAGACGTTAAATAATACAACAACAAAAAAAGTGAACGTCGGAACTGCCCGACGACATAGTCATGACATCGGGTATAATCAACATGTCAAATCGGCGTAATCAATGCATACCAACGCCAGTGTTGTCAGCGCCGATCTTGGCTGTAAAATGACACACATATTCCACTTTGCCGCCGGGCCGTTGTACTAACAGCCTGCCGCCCTGTACACGCTTTGAAATCGGGGATACGCATGTGTCATATGAAGGGCGTCAGTAAATTGAACCGCCGAATGAGCCTCTCCCATATGCCAAATTAAGCGCAATGCATGCGGCTCCACCAATTACATCCCAAAAAGCTTGTATAGTCCAGGAACCGGGCCACTGTATGGAGAAGACTTGCCGTTTTTGGAAAATCGTTGGTCATATAGTTGACACTTGAGTATAGCATCGCTTCCGGTCAATAACGGTGTGTACCGGTCCATACATGCATATCCGTATGTATACATGGAGTCATTGGGTGTTTATATGCATGTCTCTTATGTGCTTGACCCCCTGACATGCCATCATGACAGGCCTCGAGCACTGTGGTTCGACCGCAGGCCGACGCTATACATTGGTAGCCGTGCCGTCGGCAAACCGAGGAAAGAGAAGGCTTGACACGGCACTCGGTAGACGGTATGTTTCCCGCCATGTGCATATATGTGTAAATAGCCCGAGGTAGCATATATGAAAACCCGGTTAGACATCTCCCGGCAAGATGCTCGGCAGTTAAAAAGTTCCGGGCTACATCTACTCGCTACATTTGCATGGAAGTACGACTTCAACTCTTGGCATCATCGACGCCTTGTATGACGGGCCGTTTGGTCGCGCCCTTTGAGATGTACATAATTACCTAAGAAAAACCAAATGTACGGTACACATTCCGCCCGGAACTGACGTGACCGGCGGCACTGACATTGATTTTACTGTGGTCCTATGCATGTACAGATCCCTGTTTTGATAGCGAAAGGCTCGGCGGGAATGATGAATGACATGTGTAGAGTACCTTTGTCATTAGCAGGGCGTCGGAAATACAATAGTATTACATGCCGAAAATTATAAATCTTGCACGGCACGTGGTGATGATCCATGAAGGCCCGTTTATATAAGATGGGACGTCTCGCCCACCAAGTTTGTTCTGGTACTGATTCTCTTCTCTTCGGGTTTCATACCCATCGGCCGGTTCCGACACCTGCCGTTTTTCTCCCTCTCTCTTTCATATCGCCGTTTGCCCCTCCGACATACTCGCCCAACTAGCCATATCGCCTCTTATACATCTTCGTTCACCAATGTTCTCGACTCTCACACCCGCCTCTTACACTCGACAACCGATAACCCTTGTCTTTACACTAATTCATACCCGAAAGCCGATAATATCATCCTAGGGTTAAATTTTCGACCCGCGGAAAACCCTCCTACACTCAGCCAGCCAGCCAGCCGCCGGGCAACTCGCATGATTCCGCTATATCTCCTTTTCAATGTATCATGCCGTCGGCAACCGCATGTATCCATTTCCGCCGTTGAGATATTCCGTTGTATATACTTACTCGCCCCTTCCGTCTTGGTTAGGCTTTTCCCTCTCTTGTCTTGCATTCTTGTTCATATTGTTAACACTTCACATATTCGGTCATCAGGATATTCACGCATTCATATATATAAATCGATACAAAACCAATGAATTTTAAGCTCGTCAAATTACCAGCTACAGAAAAAAAGAGCAAAACATCATTACTGGCCATTGACCAACTCTTCCCGACGCAAGAAAACGCCAACAAGAGCCAAGATCGTGGCATTTAGCAAGCCCGTCATGTCCCGACGAACCGCTCCAGACACCAGACGAAGAACGTCCCATTCTACAGCAAGCCCTTTTTTATCGTCTGCCTCTCCCCCCGCAAGTCAACGCCAAGCGCCGCAATACAAGGGAATAGGAACAACGAAGAGAAGAAAAAAAACAAGGACATAAAAGACGGACGCCTTTTTTTCCCTGCGGGGGGTCGACAGACCGGACATACTATCACCTCTGACAGCTTCCCCGCCTGGTTGTCTGGTTATATTTATTTGTTTAGAACAGCTTTCCGAGAATCCGGCGCCACGTGGGCAGAGCGGCCTGGGAAGCCTTGTAGGCATTGATCTCATCCCAGTCATGCTCACGCATGCCAGTGTCGAGATCGATATCCTCAATCTTGATCCATGACCAACCCTTCCAGAAAATACCGGCGATCCAGAAAGCCAGGACGACGGGAGCGGCAAGGTAGTTCTCGAAGAAGATCTTGGCATCAAGGTCCTTAATGGCAACGTAGAAGTTGGCAGCGAGAACAATGATGTTCATGGTAAGACCAATAGCGGAACCATAGATACCACCGGGAGCCTTGAAGGGAATCATGTCCAGAGAGCGACCCTGGTAGATCCAAGCCTGACGGAAACGGATGTGCGACAGGCAGATGGACGACCAGGTGAACAGAGCAGCAAGACCAGAAAGCGCCAGAAGCCAGTCGAAGATGGTGTTACCCACAGACGAAAGGTTGACGTAAGCCAGAGGAGAGAAGAAGAAAACGAAAGCAACAGCGGCAAGAGGACGGCCCGAGCGATCAACATAGGTGAACATCTTGGGAGCGTAACCCTGCTCGGCCATGGCCAGAAGAGTACGCGAACCACCATAGACACCAGAAGTACCAATGGAGATGACGGACACAATGATGATGGCGTTGAGGAAGTGGGCGAAACCGGGGAGACCAGCGTACTTGGCGACCAGGACAAAGGGAGAAGTATCAGCACCGGCCTTGGAGGTGTTCAGCAGGTTCGGGTCATCGGAAGAAATCAGGAGACCAACGAAGAAGAGACCAAGGATGTAGAAGAGGGTAATACGCCAGAAGACCTGCTTGATAGCACCGGGAAGCTCACGGACGGGGTTCTTGGCCTCGGCGGCGGCAAGACCGACCAGCTCGGTACCAGAGTAAGCGAAAGCAGCAGTGACGAAGACAGAGCAGAAACCGTAGAAGCCGTTCTGGAATGCACCAGGATCTCTCCAGTACCGGGTACCCCAGTATTCGTTGTAGATACCGTCGTCGGGACCACCACCAAGCACGAAGATGAAGGCCATGATCATGAAGATGACGGTAGTAGTCAACTTCAAGAAAGCGGAAATGAATTCTTCTTCAGCGTAGCCCAGGGTTCCGAAAATGTTGATGATAACAATGACAAGCAGGAAGACGGTAATCCAGACACCATGAGATATCTTTTGATCTTCATCCCAGTAACCAATTGTAATCGAAGCAGTAACAAGTTCAAACGGTAAGACGACGGCCCATTGCATGATGTAGTTCCAACCCATGGCGAAACCCCAGGTAGGATCAATAAAACGGTTCGAATAGACGTAGAAACCACCAGTGACGGGGTACATGATAGCGAGTTCACCAAGAGCAAAAACAACGTTGAACATCATCAGACCGATGATACCAAAGTCAACCAAGAGAGAGCCGGGACCCTATAGTAGAGGCAAGAAAAGCCATGTTAGTCGAGTGCTTTCTCATTGTAAAATCAATCAAACGCAGGGAGTTTTTGGTGGGATCAGATGGGATGGGCTTCCAGAAGGATACTGGGGGAAGGAAATTGCCGGTTCGTCAATCGACGATGCATTTTGTTACACAAAACAAACGTCACATCCAACGTGCAAGTATGCATCACGTGACGAACAAGCCCGGTAAGTCCGACGACTTTATAAAACGACACGGTAGAGCATCTCCGCTGATCGGAATCGGCGAGAGACTACCGACTATTGAACAGTGCTAACCAACAGGGAAGAGTCCCAGGAAATAGCGTCGAATAGCCCCCTCAGTGGCGATTTATTAGGGTAGAACAGGCCGAGATGATGGGAAAAAATTGGAACACAGTAGGCAAAAGTGACTAGTTGGGTCCAATAGCAACTGGGTTTTTTTGGGCTGGGCTGGCTAAACTGGCACTTGCAGTAGGATTGACGTGGATAAGCCATGTGGGGAATCAGTCGTGTTTGGGGAATTTGTGGTTTCGGTATTGGTGAATTTGGTATGGGGGCAAGGATCCGCGAGACGGATGGAATGGAGTCAAAGGGGGATTTCAGTGCAAAGGAATAGGGAGACGATTACAGTCGGTGAGAACGAGTAATGGTGACGAACCGAAGACTCTAGGGAAAGAGAAGAGTGACGAAAACGGGAAAAATGGGGGGGGATTCAACTTACACCCTTAGCAAGGGCAGAGCCGGAACCGACGAAGAAACCAGCACCGATGGAGCCACCAATTGCAATCATGTGCAAATGTCTGCGCTTCATCTTCCGCTCAAGCTCCTGGGCGGGGCCCTGGCGGCGCTTGAACGAGTTCGGGGTGACACCGAGACGGGTCAGGAAAGTCTCCTGAACGGGAACGGACTCGGCGGCGATGACGGAGGCGGAGCCTGAGCCAGAGTCATTGGCCAGACCCTTTTCGGCATCAGCCTTCATGGGATCAGACATGATGGCGGATGTATTATATGACTGTGTGTATATGTAAAGAGGACGATGCTTTGTACACGAGACAACGAAGAGATATCCACACGGAGTCGAGAGGCTTTTTGCTAGACTAGGTGGAAAGTCAGAAAGGGCAGAAAAATGGAAAACCCAAAAGATTGTCGCGAAGTCTAAAGGCAAAAGGAAAAAGGAAGAGGTCCAGAGCCAGAGATAGTATGAAAGCTGGCGGGGGGGAGAAGCACGCTTTATATAACGAAAAAAAAAGAAGGGCACCAGAGTTAAGACAAGCGGGCAGGTGGGGAGATAACAAGCCGGATAAAAAAAAAGCCAGCAGGGCCTGGTCGTCTTGGTCCGCGTTGTGAGGTACCCAAGGAATGGAATTTGGTCTTTGACTTTTGAGGGGCGTGTGGTTATGGGCGTTTTGTGAGTGAATTGGTGGGTAAGTGGGGAGGTGAGCTTTTAGAAAAGGTTGGATGAGGAACCACGACACAGCGGACTACGGAGACTAGGGGGGGGTGTACGACTAAAGAAGAGGAAAACGCTACGACATTTGGGGTCGGAGACGGCGATGAGAGCAGGCTGGTGGTGAATTTGCCGCTAGGAAATATCCAAGGTATTTGGGGAGGAGAAGAGTGAGAACAAGCCGTGTTTGATGGGAATGAATTGTATGTACTCGGACAGCACGACTACAAAGATGCTTGGTGGGTTATACCGAGGTCTGGATATGAGTCTAGATTGGTTGTGCATCATCACGATTAAAGACTACAAAAGTATCATGAACGATAACCCTAGTTGAGACAAACGCAATATAAGTGGGGCTAAGGAACGCGTTTCTGTATACATGGTTGAATTGAGATTAAAGGAAGAATTGCGAGTTTTTGGGGTCTCATTTGAGTCGAGGGAATGCCTTTTTGACGATGTTGTGATATCTAGGTTCTTTTTTAACAGGATGGGCTGTCTCCAGATGAATCTTGGGGTTTTTTCTGAACATCTAGGTCTTGAAAAGTTCATTCAGCTTTATACACGGCACTTATCTCAAAGTCACATTTTCAACACACCCAAATGGCATGGATTCACATCAAATCCTTCAAGATTGTTCAATCCAAGATAAACGCATTTCCAAAACTACCCTAATCAACCCTACTATTACATACCGTTGACGAATTGGAGATGCTTTAAAAGAAATCAGGTAATATGTTACGTACAATGGTCAGCCTTGAAGGTAGTATTTCCGGCAAACAGGCCAAAGGGATTAAATCCTCATCGTCATTGAAGACCTCCACCGCCTCCAAGCCCCAGAAAAAAAGGACTCGTTCTTGGTTCTGCTTTGTCCGAGTACTATGCATAGGTCTGACTAACGAATCTGCAAATCGCTTTTTTCCCCACCTATCTTATGGCTTTTCTCTTCACCGAACTCCGTAAAATTATCGCCTTTACAGGGCTTCTTTATTCACTCCAATACCATCTATCAACTAGTAATAGTGACAAGCGGGACTTGACTGCCGTTGTCACTTAACTAATTGATCACGTGCTCAAAGTTTCGTGGCAAATCAAGCTTTTTGCATTTTTATCGAGGGTCCATATAACCCTATTGAATTTGGTGGATGTCCAAGAAATGCCAATACTGAACAAGCATTTTTTGCATTTCTTTCAATAGTTAAGAGTAAGCAGACATGAAGGTGATCACCCATCAAACTAGTGACCAAGAAATACATGACAGTCACACGCCCCATAAGCACATGTTTCCTCCAAGAGATAAGCTGTGATGTATGGTATGTTTGCATGTATACATAGCTGAATAGTGAAAGCACATGAGACACCCACCAACAACGAACGAGGCCCTGTCTTCTCTGTCTTGGATGTAGTGGTGTCCTGTGGTGCCTTGGGATACATACATACGTACCCATCGTTTTTTACATGTTGTGCATCCATCCCCGATTAACCGAAAAACGCACTCTTGGTCAATACTTTGAAATTGCGTCCTGCACGCGTCCGCTACTTTGCTCATTTTGTCTTGTTTTGCCGGGAGAGAGAAAGAGAAGAGAACACCCCCGGACAAGCGGTTTCAACCAACCTGTTTGCCGCATGCCCCAGACTAGGGTCCAGGCCAACCTGGGGAGACTAGAACTGCCCCACTATAGATAAGAACCACGACGAACGAACGGTGTGGTCGTGACCAACTAAGGAATACTGCACATATGTAAGTTGGCGGGGTCGTAAGGGAGCTCCGCCAGAGTGATTTCTTGGATCGAGAAAGATGGTTCTTTAAATGGAGTTTTTGGCGGATAATTTGACTCGGAGATATGTGTAAGCATGAGATATAGAATTTCTCGACTTATTACCTAGTTAGTTAGACTATTGAGAAAACTACCACCAGCCTTTAAAGAATGACGAATAGAGAAGAAAAAAAGTTCCGCCAAGGCTTGATATCCGTAACGATTGGAACACAATTATGAGAGCCTACACAAGCACAAAAAGAAAGACAAAATGACCTGACAGATTGGGAACGGGTGGCCAAGACGTCGTGTCAGTTGACATCAAGGGATAGCCTCCAAACTCGTCCGACATCCCACGTCCAATGTAGCAGTGACCTTTCCACGACATCCCGAGGCTAGACCTATACATGAGCACATATGCAAGTAGACGCGCTACATTGTGTGTATTAACGGGCCCCTTGCCACAACGGAATTGTTGGTTCAGGTAACTTGCTTGATCGCCCCATATCTAGTGGGACTGAGTAGATCAGTGCCATGGCAGCACAGATGGGACAGGCACGGAGGATACACTGGGGTAGCAGCTACAACGTCGTACTCGAGACACACGGCCGAGGCGATGGGGGAGGGGGGGAACCAAGGCCCTCGGACAGCAATGTCGTTTGCATTGATGGGCTAGACTGGATTCTTGCTTAAGAGAGGATTTCTAGAAGAGTGGAGGGATTGATGAACAGGTACAGATACCTATTGTCGATGCGTATCGGTGCGGAAGACATGGTGATTGTTATCTTTCTCGGGGTTCCGTTGAATGCCAAAACCCGCAGACTATATCCTTACATATTTGGGGAATGAGGCAAGCGGGTAGTTGTGGCTTTACCCGTTTCTTACCTTGAGGCTTTAATCGGAGGAATAGGATGAGAGAAGGATCCATACATAGATATATCACTATTTCTGGATAGCTACAAGGTTTGACATATGACGATCTATCAGACTCTCAAACTGTCTGATAGAAGCACAAACTTTTGAACAAACCATACACCACAGACGCCAACCGTGGAGACGAATACTATACAACTAAACATATGTACATATGTACGTACCTGCTTCCCACACCAAACTCCCACGCACCGGTCCGTCCGTCTCATCCACCGGCACGGCCGCTCATGTCCCCCACCACACACCCTCCAAAAAAGAAAAAGGGTGTCTCGAAGCGACGTCGCAGCGGTTCTATTCCTATATCCTCTTGCCTCACGACGGCGACAAAGCGCGGCTGCTAAGACCCCCGAGAAGTAAAAAAAGCGACACACCGTTCTGCTTATCGCTGTCACCGTTATTGTACTGTTTTTCGGTTCCCACCGGTCTTGGCCCGCTGACTTGGTGATGGAGGGGGCGTGTATAGGAAGGTGACGGGCGCTGGTAGGTTACAGTGGATGGCTCGTGCTGGAATTTGGGGAGAAGAAGGCTTACTCGTGTGCAAATTTATATCACATATACATATGTTATATGTATGTGTATGCGTATGTAGGCACATGTTCTATATGTATGAATGTGGCGAAAGGATCAGGATGGTTATCATTGGCCTGACCTCAATCGGGATTCAATATTACGAGTGTGAGAACAGGTATTTGTGGAAAGTTTTGTATACTAAAGTACAAGCAACTATTCGGTTAAGCGGTAATCCGATAGCCACTCATATCAGCCTCAATCAAAGACCTTTTTCTAATAATCGGCGACTACCTGAATTACAATGTCTGACATACAAACTCATCGTGATACAAACTAACATCGTATAGTAAAAAACCCAAAAGAAATAGTCAAAAGCAACCAAAAGAAAAAGAGAAAAAAACCCTAACCCACATCCACACCCAAAGACACATGGCATTTCTTCTGGAATCCCAAGTAAACGATTGTTCCTGTTCTTGGCTTCTGTTCTTGGAAATTTCTCTTGTTTATTTTGACAAACGGGACTGAGATCTCAGGCGGTCCAATGTTCCTGACGGCAAGTCAGGCGAACGAAGGACCGTCTACCAGCCCAGGCCAGGGAAGATCCCTCTGAGGCTTGGAATTGACCGTGCCAGAAGGGTAGCGGCATATAAAGAGTTTGGCTGACGAGGCTTTTTTTTTCGAAATAGAGAGTCTAAAAAAGGTTGAATGATAAGACTGTTCCATTTTTGGTAGGATGGAGGGTTCTTTTTGGGTTTTCTTTCTTATGCGGGAGAAAATAAGGGCAATTATTCATGGAACGGTAACGGTGATGATGGGGCTTTAGATTCTGGGATACATGAAATCGGTTAAGTCCGAATACTTACACATCAAAATATAGAGAAAACTCGAAATATCACTTTGCAAACTTTGATATATTGGAAACAAAAACCACGACGTCATTCTCAGATACCCGATAACCAGAGTAGTTTTCATCTCGTAATTGACGTGAACTTTCCGCCCCCCCCTCTCCAAGTTTCTTTCCTCTAAGCCGGCCCTTGCAGCACAGTCCAACATACCATAAGTGACAAAGACCCCCTACAGAAGAGGAGAGCCATACAGGCCTAAAAGCCAGCCTTAGATCGTTCTGTCTTTTCCTCCCTCAACCCCCGTCAATCTAACAAACATGTCGTGATCACCGTCACATTGAAACCCGTTAGGTTGTGCAGAGCAGTTTGATAGTGTTGCTTATTACCCCATTGTCTACAGTCAGAGAAATCAATAACCCGTGGGGTGAAGAGGGGGTAACATGAACACCATCGTGCGATTTTTGTGTTTCTGACCCTGGAAGAAAGAGACATGGCGGTGCTGACGACAGATATCCAGGATAGAACGTGGATTAACACGAACGACTGTCCTTGAATTCCCCGCCGTTTCCTCACATGGGCCGACGTCCCGGCCGACGGCGAGCATTATGTCCCTTGGAGGAGGAAGACAAAGGACTAAGTGCATACATCTATGCGTTATGACATATTCAACATGCTCCAACTAGGTCAGCTCATCAGTTAATCGCCTCACTTGCCCCCAAAAAATAACCAAACTCGTGATTCGTACCGTAGGCCTCCCCCAAACGATATGAATATCCACTCTCGGTGAAATCCCAAAAGGCGAAATCCCCGATTTCGCAAAAGCCTGCAGATCCCAGAACCGCGTGACAATCAAACTCCCTCCATCCGATATGTATTGTACAAAACGTATGTACAGACAGACCACCATATCCACGCCCCCCCTCTTTAAACGCACAAGAAACGCAAGCCACACGAAACGCAAATCGATCAAGGATTCATGCCAAGCTTGTTCCTCGATGGGGTCTGTCCTTTTCGTCCCTTTCAACTAAGCGGCGGCGCTGTTTTTTTTTTTGCCTTTGTGAATTGCCTCGAAGCCAAGAACTACCCACATGCATCGACTAGGTTCAAGTACGGCGAGAATCTACCACGGGCCAGGGTACGGTCTGAGATCTAGGTCATATCTGTCGTATTAGAGATGACTGACTGACAGGTATGTCGTGTGTGTCAATCGACAGGTATGACGCACCTGGTTTTGTGCATTAGCGATTGCCTGTCAATTGGACGAGTTTCCGGGGTATCGAGTATGTACTTCATTGTCGCGTATTCTTCCCAATTTCTCCCCGTATATCTCAACGGCAGTCAACTCCCGTAAAGATGTAGGCAGCCGTCCGTAGCAAGGCTCCCGGAAACCTCCCCGGAGGCATCATTCCATCCGTCATCGACCATAATTCTAGCTCATCCAGCAGAAATTAACCCCTGTAGACCACGCTCGAGACCCCCCGCCACCAGCAGATAGAGACAACAAAACCTCTCTTACTAATAACCATTCCTAATACAAATTCTTAACCCAGCCAATAGTGAAGCGCAAACATGTCAGCGAACAGACCCACCCCAACTAATGCCAAAACCTTCCCCGGCGCACTACAATAAGAAAATGCAGCCATAATCCCGGAAACCCCTCCAAGAAAGCGACGCGCATTTCAAGATGGAAGTCGACAAATCGAGGACCTGCTCCGACCTGGCCCGATCGACAGGCCATGGCTTCCATAGCCCCTGGCAACGAGAAAACTAGACAAGTCGTCTTCTGCGGAGTGACGCAATTAGCCAACTGGGTATTGGCCCAGTATTTGGGAACGGGTGATAACGGGTCGCGCT
Organism: Huntiella moniliformis; assembly: GCA_000712465.1. Classification (NCBI taxonomy): domain Eukaryota; kingdom Fungi; phylum Ascomycota; class Sordariomycetes; order Microascales; family Ceratocystidaceae; genus Huntiella; species Huntiella moniliformis. The sequence continues at coordinate 88,279 of JMSH01000065.1, forward strand.
TGAGGAAAGGGAGGATTAGAAGATAACGAATCGTCCGTTTTGGGAAACGTAAAGTGTGCAGTCGGAGTTTTGTTCAGATAAGAACATGAGACTATTATAATCTGAGACGAGGCTTGTGGCGTTGAAGGTACTGAAAGGCTAGCAAGCACCAGTTATTGGTGGTCGTGAGACTAGTTTCCGAATAAGGAATCATGCTGAGAATCATCATGATGGTGAGGTTGTACGGTGGAGACTGGTGGTTGTGGTGGCTTAAATTATGAACGTGGCTGATGACATGGCGAATGCGGAGTTGCAGATGAAGAAATGCCGGGCTATTGTTGAATTGTGGGGATTCATTTCTCTGGCGTAATAGAAAGCCATTGTAAAGAGAGACGAATTCAACGACAAGACCCAAAAGACTGGGTCATTGGTAATGAACGTCCATACTGCAACATAGCAAAAAGGACGAGTATGTTGTATATTGAATAATATGCAAGACACAAAAACAAACGAAAGAGACAAAACTCTCCAATGTTAAACTACCAACGACAGGCGGGACATGTCTCCTCTAAATACCTCTTATGTTCCTCCACTTATCAGTCATTCCAACCCACCATCAAACCGTCTGGCACCCGCGGGCCTCCTCCACCGGATCACCGCTCCAACTACTACCCCATGATCCCCTTCAAAAGTCTCTATAACTACACGTTTTGTATGTAGCCTGTTACCCGCGGTCAGGGGGGCAAACACCTGGAAAGCCCTTCCTTATCTTCATGAATCCACATGACAGTCGCCCGAGTTGGAGATTATCCTGTATTCCGAAGGGCGTAAGGATGCCAAGACCATATCCCGACTTTCATATGACTATTTTGGTGATGTCAAGGTACAAACATATCGGGATAGTGACTTGAATGCCGACTTTATGACTTGTTGTTCACCGGTAGGGTTTAATAGGGTATACCGGAAAACTTGACAAAAGGGTTACATCAGGGTATATAGTGAGATATACAAGGGTTGTTCAAGGGTCTACCGGAAAACCTTTCATGGGCATTGTTGCCGTTCCTGTTGACCGCGGAATACAGGGCCGTACCGTACATTGCATGATATTGGGTGTTACCGGAGGTTGTACTTTAGTTTTCCGGCCGGCTGTAACCACGACAAGGGGATGATGTCTGCGTTTGATAGTAACGATGGTTCATTACTAGTTTGACGTTCTGTGTGTAGCTATTAGCTTGGAAGGGTAGAAGATCGGATGATTGTCTATACTTTGTTGTACATGCATGAGCGTATACGCATATAGATTCATATTATTGAGTATTTGCTTTATATTCGTGAAACGGAATTAGAGTGGCGCTGAAGACATGGGGAAGTTGAGATGATGTCGTCATGTAAGGCTAGTCGTGCATTGTGCTGCAGTTGGAAGTATGTCTTAGTTCGACGACCTTATTCCGGAGGTGTAAATAGAAGGCCCCGCATATACGGAGGTGAAAGTGTTATTGTTTCCATGTGAATCTAAAGGCCTAGAACTTTGATCGATTGTGAAATGTAGGATCTACAGTGAAATATAGGATCTATAATTACACACCTCACCAGCCCCCAAGTATCAATGACGAAATATAGTGCACTCCATTTTCTCGATCAAGTTAGAAGATCTTTGTATATCGTGATAAACGCTGTTTCGACGAAAGCAGGAAAGCGGTTTGTAGGTCTCAGAAATACGGTCTCAATCACCATTGGTTCCCAAATGACCTGTTCTCAGAGACACAGGAATTGAAGATATTCGTGGTGTAGATATGATACCAGAATGCCACGCAAGCATCCAGATTGGTTTTAGATCTACATAGATACCGAGGCCGTTATCATCTTCACACTCTAATATATGCGATACCGAAGCTGACGACATTCCCGTTCCGATGTTCGCGTGAGATGCTGAAACTCGAAGATCTGGTTGGAGTCAATAGCCACCTTTATGTCATGGTCTCAATCGAGGTTTTGAGACCAGCTTCATTGCAATGTAGGTCCAGCGGCTATCTTGAGATCACCCTCTTTGCTACCTTGCGTTATAGTATGTATCAAGTGCATTCTATACATTGTTCACTGTGGATACCATCAACAAACTGAAGGCCTTCTATTAACCATACCCAAATTCTATGAATGCTGTTAGTGTCTAAAGCATTAGGATAAGGGTAAATTACTAAACATACACTTGACTGTTATTGTGTTTATACAATCTACGAGGACAACGTTACGTATAAAAGAAGCCAAGGATGATACCGCCATCCCAGATCACCTTGGATCGACAGGCTACGACAACACACAAATCTACAACATCACTCACGATGAGACACAGTACTAAATTCTACCCACCAAAAAGCCTCAAAACATACAGACTAACAAACTTCTCAACCTACACATAGCTACAGCTCCAAATAACCCCATTTAGATCATAGGTTCACAATCCACATCCCGAAACCCCCATCGTAACACAAAAAGACAACAACGTCCCCAGCTTCTATCCCACCAAATGATGTCATAACCACCGGCATTCATTAGATGGCCGGTACGCACGAGCACTAAAACCATCGCTATGACCAACCAAGGGGCCCCACGTAAACGCCAAGATATAGTCCAGTAGTATTCCCGTATCCACGAGAATGATGACGACGCCCAGTCAAGACGCCCGAATTAGACTAGAACCTAGATTGAGGCTGAAATAATCATGTCAGTTTCAGGAGAAGCGGATACTTCATGAGCATACAGGTCATCAACCATAAAATCATAGGTCCGTCCGTTTAGCCGAGACGGGCTGTACAGTGGCCGGTATCTTATTTTTCTTGGCTGTCGGGATAATCGGCGAAATCCAATTAAGCGGTCGGAATTTCGTTGTTGTTGTTGTCGTTTTATTTTACGTCTACCTACCTAAAATTACCCGTTAATACGACGGCTCCCCAGACAATTCCCAAACTCCAGATAATGATGTCGCTCTAGAATCGGAGATTGGGTGGTCGGCAGTTGCGAAATATCGGAATTTCACCGGTTGGTCCGACGCCGGCCTCCGATCTTCATAGTAGCCGTCTGGCCTGCAGAATCTCAACAAAGGGGTGGTGGCGCAGTTGGGAGCGCGTTAGACTGAAGCTACTAAACTTCAGCCAAGCTCATTAGAGCAGTTATCTAAAGGTCACCGGTTCAATCCCGGTTCACCCCACAGTTCTTCTTTTTGTATGCAGACGACCAGATAGTTTTCTGACATGAATACTGTATATTTTTTTAATGCTGTGATATTATAAGATGACGTTCTGTTGTCTATCGTCATGTCTGAATCTATGCAAAAATGAAACTCCTGATTCTAAAAACCGGCACCACAGACGTTCTTCCGTCTGGTACGAAACTCCTCATACAATGAGTACCACAACTGGCGGTCAATGCAATCATTCTGTCCCTCTGGACACTTCGGCTCATGGTTCTTCAAAACAGCCTCCTTAGTAGATAGCCACGGTTTAGCCACGGGCCAGTCGGAAAAGTGGATTAGTTTTGCGCGGTTATACTCAGCCAGTGGATCCCATTTCTCCTCAGCACTTCCAAGGTAACGAATATGGTCAGTTCCGCGGAACTCAGCAGAGAGCATGTCGTAAGGGCGATGGGGGATGATGACAGCACTGTCACCGTAGAGCTGATTGACAATTTCCATGTCATAGTCATTGGCGGGGGCGTTGTTGATGGCATTGTCGACACGCTCCATTTCACGCTCAGAGGGGGTGACTAGCATGATTTGGGAAGAGAGAACTTGCGGGATGTCCTTGAGCCAGTAGGCACGGGGGATAGCCAGAGGGCTAGGTGGAAGGAGGAAGAGCTCGTCCATGTGCTGCATCAGGAGAGAATCGGAGTCGACAGAGAGGACCCGATCGTAGTTGGTTTGGTTGAAGACGAGAAGTTTGGTGTATGAATCAGCCCATGTAGCATCAGAGACGTGACGATGCTGCACGTCAATGGGAATGAGCTTCACCTTGTATTGGTCGCGGGCCTGAACCAAGATGCGAGCCTCCTTAGTACTCGGATTTGTCTCAGTTGGCGACATCATGTTGGCGGGATACATGAGGATACGGTCGGCGTGAGAGTCATGAGTGTTGAGAGCAGCGAAGAACATGACACTGTTGCAAAGGTAAGGTGAGTTGGTGACATACTGGGCATACGCAAAACGGGACCAATCAGTATCTTTCGTTGCCGGCGACGGTGTTTGTGGTTGAGCTTGAACTGGCGGGACTGTTGAGGGGAGGTACTCTTTCAAGACGAGAGGAAGCTCAACACTGAAGTAGAACAGCGAGAAGATGGCGACAATCAAAAGAAGAGGAATCGCGCGTACCGGCCGGGAAATGAGCCATCGGGGAGAGAACCGGTCCATGAATGCGGCGGCGGACATTTTTCTGTATTGAAGAAGGATGAGAGAAACTGCGGGATGAAATAGAGACGGCCTGTCTATTAGATATATAGGCGTGGGTGTAACAGCGGGTCTAGGCACCCACCTGCAGTGGACTGGCAGTATTATTTTGTGCGACAAACGTGCAGGTGTGAGGCGGAAAAGCCTGTCATTTACTTGAAAGCTATGACACCTGGTGATCGGGGAAATCGGATGTGGTCAGGTCGGGCACAACAAATAGGGAAAGCGACTCAGCCCCGTAGACCGGATACCCTAACGTATAGAATGACGCCACGGATTGACAGGGATGAAGCGTTTCTAAAATAAAGGGAATCGGCTAGGTAACGGATAGAAACGCGATGGAGAATGTTGAGAGAAGATGGATAAACTACGGTGACAGGTGATGCTGTAGATTTTATTCAAGTACAGAAGAATCAGGTCGTACAGGACGGCATGAAATCAAATAGGACACTGCCATTCTTGGTCATTATAATGGGGCTTGACAAATTTAGAAGGAGGGCCTAACCACAGACTAAAATACTGAAACGGAAAACACGTGCATGCTATGACATATGTACACCCACGATATATACAGACGATGACGAGACGTCAAATGTAAGCCATGTTAAACCCTGTGAACCCAAACGTTAAGAAGCGATCCACCTGAGCACGGGCATTAACCATTGTGCATACGAGCCTTGGCGGCTGTTGGATTGATCTAGAACGGTAGGAACAGCGATCGCCCCACCTCCCACAAGCCGCAGTATTTTCGCCACCAAAACAGCGGCGAGCGATAAAAAAAAGGTCGTACAACCTCCTTTTTGGGTTTCGTTAGCTGGGCAGTATGAATGGGCAAGGGGGCGAATTCGTCAGGTCAAGAGCCTTTTTCGTTGCTGATGGTGTCTTTGGCTTCATGTTATCATGCGTCAGGACACACAGATTCAATAGGATGTGGCTACTAGTTCGATCCATTCAAAACCGTCTAGGTTGAAATCATACATTTAGTGGTTTCGGAAAAAAGATTTGTAGTTATGATGTTGGCTTAGAATTTATAGACATGGGACACTATGACTTGACATACGGGTCAAACCATACTACACTGGAGACAGCTCTGGATACCGGTGACGTGTGAGGACGCAGCCATATCACAAAACCAGACACTGCCAGTCTTCCCGAAATAGGGAGGCTGACATATATATATCGATGTAACCTATAATCCCATGGTTATGTAGATTTACACGTGCACAGCATCTGACGGGTCAAGGCAGATACATAGAAAGTCGTAGGGATTCAATTTGCCATACTGCTTTCCGAAAAGAACATTGAAATGCTTGACACTGTACGACATGAACCTCGAGCAGGGCTTGATTCATAATTTCCACTTATAGTATCTCCAGTCTGTTTTGTTAATTCTTTAATATTGCGATGGAATCTTTTGATTTGTTGACTGATTCTGACTGTAATATTGTTTGTACACATACATAGCCATACTAGTAGACAGAAGAAGACCACCTAAGCTTATTTTGGTAACCAATGCTTTGAAAAGATCACTCGTTATCTGGAACATACATGTATAGATAGAGCCTTGCATTTCCATCGCTGACCCCGCTGTTGTGAGATGGAGATCAACTTGTCCAACCTACTCATTTCTTCTGAGCGTCTCTTTGTCGGACACTGGAGTTCATTTGTTATTCCACCCACGGAGATGTTGACTCAAAACAGTCATCGTAGAGATGGCAATATCCTTTTGTTTAACTTGCATAGAGGCTATATACATACGTGTATACATAGCTAGCTACACACTATGCTTACCCAGTAGAACGTACCCAGTTACATGTTGTACATACCCTGAATACACAACTTGAAAACAGAAATAGGGGAGACTGAGTGATGTGACAACGAGACATCAGGCAGTAAGCTGTCTGTCTCCCCAAGATACAGTATGTATGTGCTGTACATGTGTATATATAGAAGTAAGCAAGAACCATCGATCTTGGGCTACTTACACTTCATGCTGGATCTCCTTTCTCTCCGGTTTCTTCTCAACTCTTTCTTTAGTGGCCATACTGGTTTTACAACTTTTGTCTATGACAGTAGTCGGGCTGATAAGTTTCTCACGACATTACCACCTTCAACTTCATTATGTGGATATACTTCCTCTTGATTACCGCCTCCTTTGTGAGCTGCGACCCCATCAGCTTGCAATGGAACTCCGAAAGCATCGACGGTGACGGTCCATGGAATTCCATTCTAATCCGAGTAGCTGGCCAGCAGATTGCCGTCTACGGTGTTCGCCAATGGGACTCTTGGTTTCCAACAAGTGATTACTGCAACGGGAGCATCAAGCTAGACTACACCAGTACTCTCCAAGATGGTTGCTACCCCGCCAAAGCAGGCGTGCTGACTATGAACGACGACACACTCACACAGGATAACATCTCCTTCCCATTCACCGCCAATGAGATGTCAGTAGGACAAGAGATGGGCAATAACGCGGACTTGATACGCTCGGCTCCTGATCTTGACATCGGCAACGGCCAGCAAGTGTGGCAGATCACCCCATACTCCGATACTGTTCTTGCTTCCTCGCAGACGCTCGAAATGGCAAACGGCGTGGGATATCCACCAGCTGCTGGGTGTCTCGCTATTGGTGCCAAGGATAATACAGTACGGAGCTTCAGTGGTGGTGACTTTACACGATATTTTGCTGCGGGTTATTTGTACGATCAGAATTCCACTGAATCATACGCATTTGGAATGCACATTGGGTCGGCTGCACCGAGTGGCTCTATGTCGGGATCGTTTGTTGTCGGTGGTTATGATACCAATCGTGTTGTCGGGGATGTCTATAGTTATCCTGATGACTCCTTGACTCTTCAGGACATCTCTATTGATGTCATTGCCGGTGACTCTCCATTGAAGACACCAGGTGAGTAATCAAGATATGCCTCGATACCGTTCTTCGATTGACAAATGATATTCAGGAAACATCACTGGCCTGCTTGCCTCAGGGAACAGCACCATGACAGGTACACTTCCCGTAAACATTGGAGGATGTGCACCCTTTCTTACTCTTCCCGAGTCTACCTGTAATGCCATTGCTGCTCAACTCCCAGTCGAACCAATGGACGAACTGGGGATTTACTTCTGGAACACGAGCAATCCCATATACAAAAACCTCATCACCTCGGCTACTACCCTATCATTCACCCTGATGGGAGGCTCCAACACAAAGACCATCACCATTCGTGTGCCGTTCATGCATCTCAATTTGACCCTTGACCAGCCATTTGTAGAAAGCCCAAAGCCCTACTTCCCTTGCTACGGGAAAAGTAGAACGGGCGAGTATCATTTAGGACGGGCCTTCTTACAAGACGCCTTTGTAGGTACCAACTACCTCAAAGGCGCCTATATGAATTGGATTGCACAGGCACCTGGCCCTTTTATTCCAACTAATCCGAATATCGCAACCATCGAAGCTACACAAACAAACATTTCCACCAGTGATAATGACTGGACTAGTTCCTGGAGTCGCACTTGGAAGTCATACGACCGTGCCTCAGGAAACAGCGATTCTCTTGATGGCAGCGGTACTTCAAGTTCATCTTCCAAGAGCTCATCTGAAACCGGTGCTATAGTCGGCGGTGTTGTCGGCGGGGCAGCCGGATTAGCTCTAGTTGGTGGTCTCATCTGGTTCTTCTTCTGTCGTTGTCGGAACAGTAAATTTGACAATGAAAAGACGGAAATCATGCAACCATCGAAAGACCAGGGAACAACTGAACCGACTGACACTACCGGTTTCTCATCGCCTTCTCACGATACTCCGTTAAGTGCAACACACAACCACACAAGTGAACCAGGTGAGGGGATCCAATACACAGAACTAGACAACCAAGCTCTTGTCGAGCTGAATGGAATCGGAACATATGATTTCAACGTAAAACGGGATCCAGTGGAGATGGCGGCGTAGTTTAGAAGTAGAGAGGCGTGTTTCAACAGGGTTGGTATTTTGGTTTGTTTGATTTGGTGATGGTAGTTATTAATGAGTGGGATATGCTAGTGCTATATATATGGGTTTCAATGGAGTAGAAAGCTTAAATTTGAGCGTGTATACATTAGTGAACTTGAACCTACAAAGATAAAAATTGTGTTGTATCTCTCTACACGACAGCATAATAATAGTTAGAATAGAATGTTACACTGTTGAGGTTTAATCTTTTTATAAGGTTACAACAGATGTCCGTCTAAATACACAACGGTCTTTTTATTTCAATAGCGCTATATGCTCTGACGTATAGTGACATCCCGAGGAGAACAGAAAGATATATGTGGGTACATGCATAAGCTCCAGATACTCGCCTTCCCAGAACGTCACATCAAATCATGATAGCTTTACAAGGAACGACAAAACCGCGCTTATCAAAGTCACAGATTTTTGCACTTTTCCAAACACCATCATGTACTTTGAAAGACCGGGAAGGAATTCCACTAATACGGTGCCTGAAAAGTACAACCGTAGATTTCAGACGGTGATGTGAACTTGTGCACATTTGGCAGGTTGAGCTGGACACTCTAGATCTTTGTCAGACGAAATCCACCTAATCCCTGATTCACCCGTTGCCGCCCAATTCTTGCCTTTCCTAATTTTGCTACGCCTTGCTTCGTCGTGATTTCTTCGGGTTCCAAGTACCACCCAAGTAGCCGGAGATTTGGCGACCCCAAAAGATGTCCTGGTAATGTCTATACGTAGCTGAATGATAAAATTCTTCACAAGCGCCGGAATGGCATGTACACATGTATGTACGTTCTCCCGATACCGTGCACATAGCCCCGACAAGTATCCAAGCCCTTTTGTCCGGCAAATCAGGCGGTGCCAAGACCGGGCGAATAAATATCGCTCATGAACGGAACGCTAGGACCGCGTCCCCGAGATCTCGATCTTATAAGCGATGAACGTTGGTGTCACAAACGTTAACTTCAAATAACGACCGGCTACAAATGTAATGAAAAAGGTAGACACAAAATGATATTAAATAGTAAGTAGTATGATAGGATGTCAAGTTGCCAAGATTCTATGTAGAATGATTTCAAGTTTGAATTGGACTATCCAAAACTCGGGATTTTCTAATGATGGTGGAGGGATTGGGACCGGGATATGGTTAGGGTTATCGGGGGATAAAGGCATTGACCAGAAAACAAAAAACGAAGTTTGAACCTGTTTATGGTCTCATGGCTGCTATCGTTTCAAAACTCCTAAATATTACCAACCAGTATATATATTCTTACATGCACCGTTACACTATCCTCAGTGTACACCTTCAAAGTACGTCTCAGTTAACAAAATGTGAATTTTCTTGTTTCTCCATGACTTAAAGGAGGCTAGAACAACATCAAGGCCCGCAAGTATGATAGGATGTAAAAGACCACCCATCATCGTCAAGTTTGTTTTTACCTCGATGCAACGATACCCCACCATGTCGTCCCAAAATTACCATGTTAGGCTCGGTAAAGTTGTAAGAGGACTAATTGTCAAAGAGTCTGACATGGTGCCTGGACCGGAAAGAACATGGACCTATAGACTAGCCTTGGCGGTGATATAATGCGATTACTCGGGAGGAAGCGATTGTTCGGGAAGAAAATAGGATTATCTAGCTGTCAACCGTTGACTGGCTAAACTAATCATGTGTGCCCAGGTCTGGATCAAAGCACCGGCCGTCTTACCCGCATACAACGTACGTATGGAGGTATGTACTCAGCTCCAACACCAAGCTTAGTCAATCGGCCTCCTCAAAATCCTCATCGTTTATGAATGCATACGAGTATTCTCACTGTTACAAAGAACGATATTGGACATCACTGTATACCATGTGAACTTAGTTACGATTCTTGCTTATACTTTCTCGGGTATTATAAGCAAATATACTTTGTGAATAAGCCAAAAACATATATCGACTGAGGCACCGTATGGACCAAATGGTTTTGTGAAACTTACTGAAAATCTCGGAGACTTCAAGGTAGTATGGAAGTCTGCCTGCAGCGAGAAAGCCCGGCCCACCCTCCATTTGGATGTCACATATGTGCCTAAGACTAAATCAAGTTTCCTAGAGGATTATTCTCACCGAAGCGGGCGCTAAACTTTATGGAAAGGTGTTAGCATAATGTACTATTAAAAAGTCACCATCTCCCCAGTGGTATTCATATTCGTGAGAGCTGTTCATTTTAGATCTCTAATCTTTCACCCATTTTCCTTTGTCCCAGTACCAACCTGCCGTGTGATATACCACACCAACAACAACTACAATGTTGTTTCACACTCTTTTATTTGCTTCCCTTACTACTGCCATCGACCCTATCTCTCTCCGATGGAACAACGAAAGCATAGGTGGTGATGGACCTTGGAATACAGTCCTTGTTGACGTAGCCAACACAACAGTCGCCCTCTTTCCATACCGTACCTTTGAAACGATATTTCTTCTCGATGACTACTGCAACGGGACCTTCCCACAAGAGTTCAATACCACTTTGACAGATAACTGCTATCCGGCAAAGGCAGGTGTCATCCCCAGACAAGATAACCCGCTTGAAGACCGTACACCACAGGCCATCATTGACCGTCGATTCATAGCCGAGGGGTTAGAAACTGCACCGGGATATGGAATGCCGCGTGGGAGTATCGGGGTAGATATCACGAATGGACAGTCACAGGGAATGGTTGTACCCAACGTTAGTGTAGGGTATGCAGATTCACAGATGATTCAAATGCCAAATGGGAACGCATATCCCCCAGCCGCGGGGTTTCTTGGAGTTGGCACAAACGCGTTGACACAGACGTGGGATGACGGCAATGGAACTGTTACCCTTAACTATGCACCTGCCTATTTGCAGACTGAGTCTCGTATAGAATCATATACAGTCTGCATGCATATCGGATCGGCGGTAGATGGAAAGGGTAAAATGCCGGGATCATTGGTCATCGGGGGATACGACAGGAGCCGGGTTGTTGGACCTGTCTATACATATGATTCAACCTCAGTGACGCTCCAAGATATTGCTATCGAGGTGATCCATGGCTCTTCACCGTTGAATACACCAGGTGAGTTACCATCCATACGTGAATTCCCAATTATGACCTTACTAACAGTTAACCACGATAGGCAATATCACGGGATTGTTGAACTTAGGTGGGAGTAACATCACCCTCAGTATGATCGGCGACGCACCATTTTTGAACCTACCCACTTCAACATGCAATGCCATCGCAAAGGAGTTACCCGTCGACTATGATGCACAATGGGGTCTTTACTTCTGGAGGACCGACGACTCCATCTACCAAAATCTCATCTCATCAGCCATGACATTGTCCTTCAACATCTCAACAGGCCCAAATACAGATCCGATCATCATCCGTGTTCCATTCATGCACCTCAACTTAACATTCGACCAACCGTACGTAGAAACGCCAAAGCCCTACTTCCCCTGTTACGACCAAGCTGGAGAAGGAAGCTACGCGCTCGGAAGACCGTTTCTTCAAGATGCCTTTGTGGGGATGAACCTCAACGTTGATGGAGGTGCGAATAGGAACTGGTTAGCCCAGGCTCCAGGGCCCGGTGTGGAAGAAGATATCACTGTTATTGCGGATAGACAAACGTCTTTGAAAGCTAGTGATTACGTTTGGACGTCGACGTGGGATGGATACTGGACGGCATATGAAGGAACTGGTGATTCCTCGGACACCTCAGGTAGCAACAACAACTCAAAATCTTCGTCTTCAACAGGTGCCATTGTGGGTGGCGTCGTGGGTGGAATTGCGGGTATAGCTCTCATTGGTGGTCTCATCTATTTCTTTTCACGTCGCCGTCGTCAGGCCAAAGCCGCTACATTGGCCAAAGAGCACACTACTATGGATGCCTCACCGGAAATGAAACCCCAAGAACTCGCCGTGGTTGATTCTCAGAGGTCCGAGGTACCTGGATATTCCCGGACACCTGGATATATTTACCAGTCAGTAGAGCTCCCTGGAAACAATGGGCGGGAACCAGTAGAACTGCCGACCCACTATTGAGTTATAGTAAGTGGTCGCGAGTTTCTGTGTTAGCGTTTTGGGATATTTGAAGTGTCGGTGTTTTGATTTATGATGTAATGTAACACGATAATAAAACAAGGTTCATGAACCATAAATACGATCTACTCTACTTGCCTCAAAAAATTGGCCAAATAAACAAGTGAAAACGTCTATCTTTGATCGTACCCACACATCTCGACATAGAGTAGTATCCAGTTACATGCTTAGTTTTCCAGAAGGCCACACCGAATCATACCGACCCCACCAACCCGGGCAACCCCCATTTCCAAACATCATGATATTTCGCACTTTCCATATATACAGTTACATATTATTCCAAAAACCGGGAAGGAATGCAACTAGCATGGCGGCTGACAAACGCGACCGTAAAGCTGGGACGATGATGTGGACCTACATATGGCAGTTTAAGCTAGAAACTGTATGCCCTTTAGTCGGGCCAAGTTCGCCCATTGCCGCCCGTTTACTGCCTTTTTGGAATCTTTTGCTGCGCCATGCTTCACGATGTTTTGTTTGCAGGTGTCATGCAAGGCTTCGATAGCTGGGGATTTGGCGACCGTGATATGTGTCCTGGTGATGTCTTCATAGACGCGTAGCTGAATGAGGAAAATCTCTACGAGCGGCAAACTAAAATGCCTATGTGTACCTTCTCCTGATACCATATTCACAGCCCCGCATCTCATGATAATCCTTTTGCCTGGCAAATTAGCCGACGTCAAAGCCGGGTGGGGCGAATATGACGCTCTAGCGCTAGGGCCACTTCCCCGATATCCCGAAGGTTATAAGCGATAAATGTTGGTGTCACAAACGCTAATTCTCAACAATGACGCAGAAGCTTGAGAACAATGGAGCACGCAGGGAGACAATGACGTACGACAACCAATGGTATGGTTTAGACTATACACTAGCTACCAGTGGAGTGGTACACAGAAGATGACGACTTGGAATTTTGTTTCTAGCCCTATGTATAACACACTAGGTCTCATTCTCCATCCTAATGACAGGTGAACAAGAACCCAAATAAGCGCATATGTCCCAATTCCCAGGCCCCTCAAAAGCGGGACATCAAGTCTCCAACCTCCACGCATACAACCCAACAATCTCAAGTTACATAAAAAATCGCACGACCCCTTTGAATTGGCATCCACGTGAAGAAAAAAAACCCATCAAGCGGCTGTTATCCCCGGAGACAAGTGGCTTGGATTTCTGCAACAACGCCCGACTGTAGTGATGAACTGGTTTCATGCAATGCACGGGCGAATCCCTCGGCGACTTTTTTGACCGGTCTAGTTGGGAAATGGGCGGCTATTAGCGGGTGCGGACAGGGATACTTGACGGGTAGATACATTTGTTCCTAGATGTTACGAGAGAAGTATAAGCACATTGTTAAGAAAGTAGGTAAGACTGTTAGTATATTTGTGTCTTGAGATGTTCATGTAAATCATTATAGAAGATGAGATATAAACACGGGAAATACCACCGGTACCTGTGATGATCGTCACATACATGGAAGTTTCTTCTGTACACCGGTTTTGCCATCACACAATGTCCAGTCCGTGCCACATGCAAACCTTAATCCTCCAGACCACTTATAGCATCAACCCCACCAAACTGACGAAAAGCCACCATTCCTAATTCTCCAGCTGTCCGTCCGGCTCCACCAAGACAGGTCGCCCAAGCTTTTTTTGGCAGCCAATAATTCACCCTACATCATCAGGAGACTTGCCAAAAGCCGCATGTAATGACCCTTCCAGCTTCTTATCACCCGGGACTGGTGTCTTCCTGTCAACTGGGGAAACATAGACACGGGTCGGGCGAATTTTGTTAGTCCGTGGGTGGGGTGGTGGGTGATATTTGGACAGGGGCAGAGACTGATGTGTTGTGATGACAGCGTAATCGGGCGATCGGTTAGTCAAGTTGATCGTCTATGTATGCAGATATATAAGCAAGAACATGTGGCTGATCTTGATATAATCTAACCGTTAGGAATTCTTATATCTGTTTCCTTTCTCGTGTCTTATTATTTTCTTGTTTTCTTGCTGTGTTTTTCTGTCAACCTTAACAGTGTCGGTTTGACGACATCCTCCTTCACTATGCGCTTATCCCCCCTCTTATTTACAGCCCTAGTGGTAGCTAGTGCCGACCCTATTTCCCTTATATGGAACAACGAGAGCATCGGTGGCGACGGTCCCTGGAACTCCGTCCTCGTCGACATAGACGACACAACAGTAGCCCTCTACACTGTCCGCGGCTGGGAAACCATCTTCCTTCTAGACACCTACTGCAACAGCACATTCTCTCAACAATACAACAGCACCTTAGAAAACGGCTGCTACCCGTCCAAGGCGGGAGTCCTCTCGGATCCACCAGACGCCTTGACAAATCGAACTCCCGCGGCTCTTCTATCTGCTAAATACATTGCCGAGGGGCAGCCCCTTGCACCGGGATATGACATTCAGCGTGCCGGTCCCAGTTTCGATATGACCCACGGACAACTCGATGCGGTGCCCCTTTCGGATGTGGCATATGCGGACTCTCAAGAGGTACAGATGCCAAATGGATTGACCTACCCCCCGGCCGCTGGGTGTCTTGGTATTGGTGCGAACATGTTCACTCATGATTGGACTGATGACACTGGCAATGTATCGTTGAACTTCCCAGTCGGTTACATGTTTGAGAATGACCAGTTACCATCATATTCCTATGGTATGCACATTGGTTCAGCACTAGACAATAATGGCAAAATGCCAGGGTCATTGGTTATCGGTGGATATGATCAAAATCGGGTAGTCGGCGACGTATACTCCTTTGGAGATGTCGATATCATTCTCCAAGATATTGCCATCGAGGTAATTGATGGGGAATCACCCCTAAAGAACCCAGGTAAGTCCACGTCTACACTTGTAAACTTTCATTCCAACTAACAATGACTCCAGGAAACCGGACTGGTCTTCTTAACATGGCTAACAACATCACCGTTGGTCTTCTCGGCTGCACACCATTTCTCTCTCTACCCCAGGCTACTTGCAAAGCCTTAGCTGAAGAACTCCCAATCACCTTTGATTCCGACTGGGGTTTATACTTCTGGAACACCGAAGACCCCATCTACACGCACCTTATCTCATCCGCAGTGGCCCTCTCCTTCAACTTTTCGACCGGCGCCAACCTCGACCCGCTTATTATCCGTGTTCCCTTTATGCACTTAAACTTGACATTTGACCAACCATATGTGGAATCTCCCAGACCCTATTTCCCGTGCTACACCGGAGGTCTTCAAGGCCAATACGTCCTTGGTCGTCCGTTCTTGCAAGACGCTTTCAGTGGTGCCAACTACAACACTGACACCGATGTCCACAGAAACTGGTTAGCCCAGGCCCCCGGACCAGGTGTTACCACACAAATAAAGACGATTGTAGACAGACAAACCGCCATTTCTTCCAGCAGCTATAACTGGGCTGACACATGGGCTGACTACTGGACACCATACAGTTCCAGCACCGCTAGCAACAGCACCGGTGGTGGTAGCGATAGCAACAACTCCAGCAACGGCTCATCTGGCAATGGAAAGTCTTCAACGAATGTTGCTGCTATTGCTGGTGGTGTCGTTGGTGGTGTTGTCGGGTTAGCCCTCATCGGTGGCCTAATTTTCTTCCTCTGGCGTCGCCATAACAAAGCCAAGGATGTCGAAACTGACGCAATGCTTGCAGCTCAACAAACACACCCTAACACTGAACTTGCAGCAAGTACTAGTCCATCATCAGGCTACCGGGATAGTCCACCAATCCAATCAGTTATCCCTCCGGTGGAACTTCATCCGGAGGGTAAACCGGTTGAGATGGCTGCCTAGTTTTAATGTAGCATTTGTTTTGTATGTTGTTCAGACTGACTTTGGACGGTAATCAAGTAGATATTAAAAATGTAATTAAAAAATGTAATAATAAGAGAATATGCAATTACCAGCGCAATCAACACGGTACAAACTACAAAACACACAAACACACAAACATGGCAATGTCCTCGACACGACCCCGTTCACTAACCTCGTGCTTCGTTACACAAATATGACACACTATGCACTTTAGAGACCTTCTTCTCTAACCTCTCCCTCAGCTGCCTTCCATCCTTTGAGGAATGAAGCCATGTTGTGACCGATGGCCTCAACCACATAACCGCCTTCGAGAATGATGACCGAAGGCACCTCACGGACACCTTTATGACTACGCGCAAGATGTCCAATATGTTCGTAATCTTCAGTCTCAAGCTTGAATGACCCGAGTGGATCCCCGTTGTACGTGTCAAATCCCAAACTGACAAGGACATACTCGGGCTTGAATTCTGCAATGCGCTTGAGACCCTTGCGGAGCCTCGTTAGGTATTCAGAGGGAGTGGATCCAGCAGGAAGCGGCAGGTTAACCGTGTACCCAAGGCCTTCATCGATGCCGGTTTCGTCTTCCGAGCCTGTGTAGTACGGGTACTCGTTCTCTCCGTGTACACTGACGTATAGGACATCTGGCGAGTTATAATAGGCACTTTGAGTGCCGTTACCATGATGAAAGTCCAGATCGAGCACAGCACAACGGACTTGTCGGCCCTTAAGAAACGTCAACGTCTTCTCAGCTACCACCAGATTATTCACATAACAGTATCCACCAGCCACAGCCGTAGTACAATGATGACCAGGTGGCCGACACAACGCCACGACAGTCTGTGTGTATTTTGGTCCAACAACCTTATCAACATCGACCTCCTCCCTCCCCGCAAAGAACGCTCTCGCGCGCGCCGCCACTCGTGCATTCTCCGCAGTAATCGTCTCCACAGCCGCGGAAACAGCTAAATGTGCCGCCGCCCTAATAGCTTGCCACGTGCCCGACGAGACACCTGTGGACATGTCAAAAGAGTAGAAACCATGGCGCGCCCATAGAATCGCGGGCTCCTTAGCGGCGCCAAATCCTGTGGCGAATAGCCCTGGGTGAGGTTGGCTTTCAGGTAGGATGCTGGTGGTGGAATCGGGAGCCACATAGCCGGCAGCTACATAATCGTCCCATAGGTTTGCGAGGTGACGGATGTAGTCTGGGTCGTGGGATGAGGTAATTATTCGGTCGGCTAGAGTTGCAGTTGCCGGCGGAGGACAAGTCGTTGAGCGCAGTGTAAGGAACGGGAGAGGAGTAAGAGCGGCTTTGATAGATAGAATGCGCTCTGGACATTCTAATGCGTCAATCAAAGTGTTGGTGATGAATTCTTGAACTTTATGCTTCAACACAAGGTCATCATATAAAACAAGTAAAGTCCCCGTAACATCCGGCTGTTCAACCACCGGCAAATCCGTCGAAATCGGCACCCGCACCGCCGGCGCCGGCCGCAACGTCGCCCGCGAAGAAGCCCGCGCTAAAATGCGTGTGCGCGCCTCATGAATTGTACTCGGCGGCACACCAAGTGTATCTACCTGAGTAGTCCCCGCATGTGTCTCTGACTGTTGGAGTGGTGTACTAGACGCAGTAGAGCACGGCGGATTGGAGACGACGTATGGTGAACGGACGAGGGTCATTTTTGGTTTTGGTTTGGGGGAAGCGGTGTTTGTCGCGGACAAATTGGTCTCAGATCGCCGTGCACGAAGATGGGAAGGGGCACGGGAAGTCAAGCGAAGGGAAGGGTCGTATAGTGCGTAGGCAACGTCAAGACAAACAAATTAGAAGCAGAGAAAGAAGAGGAATCAGAGGAAAGACTCTCCTCATCGCATCTACATACCATCCTATCCTATCACTAATACTGCCCCTCCTTATTGCCTTGAATCTCCCCAAAAAGAAACATATCCCGACGTCACACCCCCATTCCAAAACCAAAACCCTAGCATGCGCCTTCCGCTTCTGATATCCTGGAAAAGGGAAGGTTCACCCGTTCGATCCTTCCCTTTCCCTTCTTCAATCCTTCTTTGCCAAACCCTTACCCGCACAACCCTTTCCCAGTGCATTTCCCGGATCCGTATTTGTCCAGATGACCGACCTCGTTCTCGCCCAGCCTACTTCGCCAATCTATGGCCCTTTTACTCTCTTGGCAACATGGTGTACCCGTAGATCTCCCCTCTCGAGTATTTCCTTCTCAAGTAGTTTCCAGGAACAGATCCCGTTTGCCCCTGGAGCCAAAGTTTGGTAACACCGGGGGTATATTGGTAGGGTTTGTTAGGGTTGATATAAAGTGCGGGAGGGAGTGCCGTGTCATGAATGTTGTGTTATGTGCCGAGATAAGTATATGGATGAAGACTTTAGATGGGCTTATGTGGCTGCTGTACGAGGAAGAATGAGGAACAAAGAAGGTGTAGAAGGCGGAGAAGGAGTAGAACTTTTGGTAGTGTATGAGCAACCAATATGATGCGAGGCGCTGCGATGCGATGCAGGAGGCCGGTTCAAACTGTGGTGGACCTATGGGGATACGAGAGGGCGGTACCGTGTTGTGTAGATAGTTATGTATCTATGTGCATGTGTGTGTGTCAAGATGTGTGGCTTTAGTAGCAACCAGGGGTTCCTGGAATCGGCTAATAGTAATCGACGTGAATATAAAAAGGACGAGGTGGACGAGACAGTTAACTCTATTTCGATTCTACTCTTCATCGGCTCCTGCTTGATTCACAGTCTCTCTCTTCCTGCATTCAATCATCTTATTCATTCACTCACTCACCAATAATTCATAATCCAACCAACTCATTCGTTACAATGAAGACCTCCGTCCTTCTTTCCGTTCTGTAAGTTTCTGACTCCTGGTAGTCACTCTTCGAGAATAACCGACTAACACCTTTTGATAGTTCTGCTATCACCCTCGTTGCTGCTGACGACTACGGTGTTCCCCCCTCCTACGAGACTACCAGTGTCGTCACTACCAGCAGCCCTCCTGCTTACAGCACTACCAGCTGCGAGACTCTGAGCACCAGTGCCCCTCCCGCTCCTTACACCTCGGAGACCACTTCCGCCCCTCCGGCTCCCTCCACTGAGACTTCCGTATCTCCCCCTCCTCCTTCGTCCGAGGTCCCCCCTCCCCCCTCTTCTGAGGTCCCCCCTCCTTCCTCGGAGGTTCCCCCTCCCGGCGCCTCGACCACCTGCGAGAGCACCACCGACGTGCCTCCCGCCCCTTCCACCACCGAGGTCCCTCCTGCTCCCTCGACTACTACCCTCCCCGGTAGCAGCAGCTCTTGCTCTACTCCCCCGGCTTTCGGCACTACTCTGACTACCGCTCCTTACCCCACTTGCGTCTCGACTGCCCCTGGTAGCTGCGGTGGCACCACTACCGGTGTTAACCCCAGCTCTGGTGTCCCCGTTCCCACTGGCGGCTACTCCACTTCTCCCCCGCCAGTTGTCACCGCTGGCGCTGCCCGCAAGCGCATTCCCTTTGTCTTCTGGTAGATGGCTAGCATTTGGTGACCTTTTATATAGTTTGGAGACGTAGTAGTAGCATTAGTAGCATTCATTCATGTGGCGGTAATCATTCTTGTTGGTAGTTTTGGCGAGTCATTGATGGAGGCGTTTGTTAATAAAGTGTCGTAAATCCAAATTAATGGCCGTGATATCCCCAAGTCTAATGCAAAAAGAAAACAAGAAACAAAAACGCAGAACAAAAAGTATCAATCAAATCCAGCACGATGAATGTAAACTCTTTACCGATTCAAAGTAGCCCATCCACCAACTCTGGTGGCTGGAGTAGCGGTTTTAGCAACCTCGGGGACATCTTCACCACTGCCACTTCCGGCCTCATCTTCCCCCTCCTCGTCTTCGCCTTCTTCTTCTTCTTCGTCGTCGTCATCATCATCTTCCTCTCCACCACTGCTACCTTCGTCGTCAGATTCTTCACTAGAAGATCCCGAGCCATCACTATCATCACCACTCTCAGGCGCATAATCTTCCTCCTCAGCGTCCTCGGCATCCTGTAGTCTCTGTTCCTTCTCCCATTCAAGGTCCACGGCAGGAACCTCCTCCTCCACATCCATTGGTTCAGCCTCGTCAGCCTCTTCAGCCCCGCCAGCCTCCTTATCCTTAGCAGCCTTGATATTCTCGGCCAATTGCAGCTTAGCCTTGCGGGCATCAGCCATACTCCGGTCAGCCAGCTCATGTTTCTTGACGTACTTCTCATCAATCACTTGGTAATCTTGCTGATCAATCATAGAGAACTCAACCTCTTCCGTCTCTTCAAAGTTTCCTTCGGTACAAAAGACATCAACTACCATGTTGAAAGTGCGCTGTAGCACGCTAGTGTAGCTAACGGCCGAAATCTTAGCAAGTGGGATAAAAAGCAGAGGCTTCTTGAAGGCCCAAAGAATACCAGTTGGCAAGAAGAAGATGAATCCCTCCTTACTACCACGGAAGGCCTTGACATGTACGGCAGGCTCATTTGGCTTATGGCTTTGTTTGACTGCCGAGGCAAACTGACCAGGGTTAGCGGAAACCAGGGAAACTGGGTTCTTAGCATTGCGCAAAGCAGTGGTGAAAGCCCTATTGAAAAGCGCTTTATAGTCGGGTCCCGAGTCGGTGTACAATGAAGCTTGAGGGCCGGAGATAGTCTCTGGCTTGGGCTTAATGTCGTTGACAGTAAAAACCAGAGGATCTGGGCCCGTGACGCCGGCTTTGGGGAGGAAACTAGACCCCTTGGGGAGTAACACATAGTTATACTGCGTTTGGTTCTTCTCCGGAACAGGCAAAACGAAGACATGTTCTATACCCACAGTTAGTTAAAAAAGAAATTCCAACCAAATTAATCCAAAACTCACCGATATCTCTCCATGCGAAGGCCGTCCCTGGTACAACCTCAGTTGACCCCGCCACCCGCGCATAGACACCCCCGGCTGAAAAACACAACGCCAGCTTTTTTCTCACCGGCACACTCAGCGAAATATCGCCAACAACCAAATAAACCGGTTCCGACATATCCCACGTCCCCGAGGCACCGGCGCCATTGGCCACAGGAACTTTGCGCCGTTTAGTATCTTGACTGTCGCCATCACCAATTAATGTGGCAAGATAGGCAGCAACATCATTGAATAGCGTGACACGCTCAGGAGTATCTAGTTAGGCAGAATAGAGGTTAGAAATAAGATTGAACGAGGTAGAATCCTTTGGTTAGACAAACCTGCTTGTGTCTTGATTCTCTCAACAAGATCCGGACGCGCGGAAAAAACCAACTGCAAAGAATTCGTGTCGAGGGCCATTTCGCGATCAATAATGAAAAAAAGAAAAGGTAAATAATCAATCACACAAAATCACAGCCAAAATTCCCAGGTCCCAAAGTCAACAGAACAAAAACCCTCACAATAATTTTCTTCTCCTACAAAGTTCAAGCTTCACGCGTTCAATAGCTTCCGTAGCTACTTGCCATTTTCGGTTGACCCCCAGCTTGGGGCGACATGCATTGCTCGTTTTGGGTTATATAGCTGTGGCGCTGTGGCGTTCAATGAGAGTGGCTGTTCTACGTTGGGTTGGAGGTTATGAATAAGTGAGAGACAGTTCATTGACGATTCATTTGTAACTCTTTTGGAATTCAGTTGGTTTTAATGTCTTTCCCGAATCTTTATACCGCGCGGCAAGTAGCTGCTAATGCTGGGAAGGGGTGCGATATATGCTATAAGGCGACGACTACGGTGTTATACTCAGAAGGACCATCATCCAAGGTATGAATACATGACTTGATGCCATCACGATACATCTACCAACTAACATTCAACCCAGGACTTCTTCTACGTATGTCCCGCCCATCTCACAGACATAAAGTTCTGCACAGCAGTAATACCAGAAGAAAGTGAAGAAGCCAAGAAAAAGGCTCTAGACGAGGAAGTCAAGCGCGTAACAGAAGAATACAACGCCAAACAAGCCAAGAAGAAACAGAAAGAGAAAGACGAAAAAGATAAAGAGAACAAAGACAAGGACAAAGAAAACGACAAAGACCCAGAAAAGAAGGAAGAACCCGAGAAAAAAGATGTCCCCGCTAAACCCCCGGTAAGTCCCGTGGTATTCATATCTTTCCATCCCTACTAACCCCACAACCAGGCCGTCGCTCCGCCCGTACAACCCCGCAAATTCATGCTTCTCCCGTAAGTTTATTTCCCTTTCCGTAGCACGGGATTCACACTTACACACGTCGCAGTACCTTCTATAATCTTCGCAAACAGAAACGGCAAGACCTAGAACGTGCCCGTGTCATTCACCAGCAATCCCAGAAGAATCGCCAACGAATGGCTCAACAAGACTTTTTTCCTTCCGTGCCGTCTGCCCCACCGGCTAAGAAGCCTTAGGTCTTGGGTTGATATCACACCTCCTGGCACGTCTTAGAATTCATTGATGTACGGAACTTTTCTCTGCCGCCGTCTTCAGCCCAATGACTGTCTCATCACAGATTGGTCACATAGTGGTCACAAAAGTGACCGAGGAAAGAGGACATATCACATGTCATCTATATAGACACCCCTAAGCTGCACAATATGAAGATATCTCTGACGTCACACATACCTCTCACCAAATCTCTAAACAAACAATTCAAATACATCCAATACATAGACTAATAAATCTATCCCAACCAATCCCAAAACCAGCCCAAAGAAAGAAAAGCCCAAATACCCCCCTTACAGGTTCTGCCTCACCCGTGGCGGTCTACGGATCCCAAACTTGCGCATCTGTTGACCCGCAGGCAGCTCCTTAATCTCATCCACCCGGCTTTTCTGCAAGCTAAAAGCCGGCGTAACCCACTCGGAACACGAGCACCGGAAGCCCTTCCAACTATACCGCCCCACCGCACTTGTGCACCGCTGGCTAGGGCAAATTAGCCGACCTTCCAACTCCCCCTTTTCCAACGTCTCACGCATCCAACTCAGAGGTTCAATGAAGTAGTGTTGGCATGTATTCTCTGGAGTTGCGGGACCCGGTGTTGTTGGAGAGAGCTCATTGTTATGGTCTGTGGCAATGACGAATTGTCCTGTGACGAGGGTTGTCCGGCACATTTTACACCGGATACTTGCGTGAGTCGGCGGTTTGGGAGTCTTAGGGGTACCCGAAGCGTCAACTTCCTCCTCATCGTTATCCGCCCATTTCATGCGTTGCTTGGCCTTTTCATCCTCTTCGTCCTCGAAGCGCAAGAATGTTGGTGCCGTGCCGCAAGCAATCGACATATCGACATCACGGCTATAAGCCCATTTGCGGTAAATAGGGTGACCTACCACGTCATCAGGACATGCCATTTCCCACCACATAGCCAACTGTTCCCGGAACCCATTGTTCGGGTCAGCGATATCCCGTCCACGCCGCACCCAGTCCACCGCATCCAACATAGCGTCGTGTCCGTTTCTCCGGCGCATGATCCGTCTTTCAGGGTCGAGAGCCGCTTCGCGTGAAAGTCCAAAGTATTCCGGGTACTTCCACATCAAGTAGGCGCAAACCACGCTTACTGAGCGGGACTTACCCATGGCGCAATGCACATAGATAGCATTCTTCCGGGGTATCGGCGCGGGCTGGACAACCACGGGTTCCGGTTTCGGCTCTGGCTTCGGCTCTGGTTTCACTTCTACTTTAGGCTTGACCACTGGGGGAATTCCATAGATACCCTCTGCAGCTAGACGGTCCGCTCTGTCGGTGAGGGATTCTTCAACGACTGGTTCCGGTGGCGGAGGTGTTGGCTCGCGGGGCTCAGGCGTCGGAGGTTGAGGGGCTGGCGGGGCAGGATCATAGTTAACTGGCGGGGATGTCAAGGCATCATCAATATACTTGACTGCAGCGGGCAAGTGAATCAGTAGATCCTCGTCTTCCATGTCGTCTAGATCGATGATGTAATGGTCATAGTCGTCGGTTACAGAGTCATTGCCCATGTTTCCAAGGACCGATAAGATGTGCGTGATACCATGGTCTCTTAAGGCCTGTGGCCGCTTCAGGGCAAATACACTGCAGGGAGGGAAAGAAGCGAAGAAGGTTAGCAAAACCGTCAAAATGTCGTGACCCCAGCCCACCAGACCATAGCCATGGACATTGTCACATGTCAGACAAAGAAGCTATTTGACAGGTCCTTTGGCGCGCCACTCCCAAAAAAGCTTACCCGCCAACATAGATCTCGTCATCCCCCGGAATGCGATTCAGCGCCATGAACGATAAAGCCCTATCCAATCTCTGTCTCGGGCGGCTCCGAAACTCCTCGTCATGGCCAAGTTCAGGACCAATATCCTCCCGATCTCTCTGTCTCGCACGCCCCGGATCGTCATATGACCCCTCCCTAGAAAAGGCCGGCCGGTCGCTATGTGCGCGGAACTCGTCGTCGTTGTCGTCTCCGGGCCGAGTCCCTGAATTTTCGTCCTCCTCGGCAATATGGTCGTCGGCGAATTTGCTAGGGTCGATGGCAGCTTCCCGCTCCAGCTCGGTTAGCTTGCTGATGAAGCTGAGACGTTGCGTCTTGATGTTTTTGGTGAAGGGGTCGTCGTCCATCAAGGCGGCTGTGGTCTGCCAAGGTAGCTAGTACCGCGGCTAATATGACTTTGGCTGGGTGTTTTTTTAGAGGTGGGGTTGTTTTCGCGGATTGACGTTCGTTTGCGTTGTCTGGTAGCACGTTGTTCGTATACGTATAAAAAAACTCGGCAATAGTTGTGGTTAAATGTTTGTCTGTGTCTCGTGGCGAGAAATGATGTACATGAAATGTAATAAATCGGCCAGTTTTAGCGGGCGGCGAAAGGAGGCAAATCAGAAATCTACCCGTCCAAAATAGGGTTTTCCGTGGGGTTAGTAGATATATCAATCTTTCCTTTGTGGGCTGTCACCGGAAAAAAAAGGAGACAACAGCTGTCGAATGGAGCAAGTTTGACGACGAAATAGTGGGGAAATAGCGAAAAAGGACAAACAAGAAGAAGAAATAGAAGCGGGAAGCTCTGACAAGTCTGACGCACGCACTTTGCCTATGGTGGAAAGCTGAAGTCAATATGTGGAGGAGGGCTTAACAAACGAGGGAAAAGAGACAGCAAGATATCGATGACAAACCCAGCCAGACCGGGGACTGACTAAATGTAGCAAAAGTGGAGTTTTTGAAGAAGAAGCACAGAAGCACATGATGAAGTAAGAAATCACTGTGATAGTCTGACCAGATACATAAACCGGTACCGAACACACTGTCCGTCTCGTCCCAGCCAGCCATCCAGCACAAGCCAGCCGCACCCCCTCTAAGTTAAAAAAACAAGGCTTGCGTGCCGGCTCACCGCTTATCAGGGTTGATGGACTCGCCATCGTCCCATGTGGGTGTGCTGACTACCCACAACTGAGAACAAGTCTCGGACAAATGAATCTATTTGTTGAAACGTATGACTTATAAAGACAATGAGAGAGACATGTATAGACAATTGTAGACATATGAATGCATGATCCACTTCACAAAAAGCCCTACTCAAATGATGTACATCTACATATGTAGAGAAAACAAATAGATACATGCGTATGATAAAAAGAATACAAAAGAGGGAGATATATCTAAGCTCCCATAAGAAAACCATTAAACCTTAGCCAAGACAATGAGGTGAAACCCTTTTTTTAGACTTCAACCTTGGTCCGGCAACAAACCATCATTTAACAAAACAATCTTCCAACCTAGTCATCAGAAACGAAAACGAGAAAAAGAAATGTTGAACAAAAAACAAAACATGCTTCATAGGTAGCCAAGGGACATGCATGGCAAGATACCCAGAAGAAGAAAAAACATGAAAAACAAAGACGACAAAAAGCCTCCTACGCCAGAAAAAAAGACAACCCAAATCAACACCAACAACAACATGAATCCGTAAACCGACGAACCGGACGTACGCTCTGGTCCATCAAAGAGCGTCGTCTATCCGCCCGGCCACACCATGTGTGTATGCACATTCACACGGAGCCGAATATATCCCTTAAGTTCGACTCCTATTATTTTCCTCCCGTGTTTAACGCGCAGGCGATGGTTCCTCATCGCGCATGCATGCATTCTCCAACTGGTTCGTCCACTTTCCGCTGGTGCCCGAGTGCGAGTGCTTCAGGTGTTGTCGGAAATGGTCCGCCCGGAAAAACTTTTTGCTCGAGTTGCACTCGCGGAACTTGTGTGCTGTCTGCAAGTGTCGTACTCGCTCCTCCCAATCTTGGTCATTGGCTTCAGGAGTTATTCCGCCGTCGCGAGGACGGCCACGGCGCTCAAAGTCCTTGCCACAATAGCCGCAGGTGTCAAATTTGCCGTTGGTTGATCTGTTTTCGTGGAAAGCCTTACTGTAGTTGTCTAGCGCCTTGCAGCTCCAGCTATGCCGTCTGACATGCAGTGAGTTTTGGTGGCGTTCCGCTTCATTCTTGTTTTTGAACCGGTTACCGCACCATTGGCACTCATACTGCTTTTCCGATTCGTGTGCCCTGTCAACCCTCGTCTGTTAGTTTCTTTTACCAACGAGTACAAAAATTAATACATTATAAAAAGACTTACCGAAGTTCTTCGCGCGTTTCAAAGCGTTTGGGCTTTTTCTGACAACAATCGCAAATATAGGGAGTGTGTACCTTTGGCGCATCAGCCTTGATTTCATTGATGCGCCGTGGCGACGCAACGCTCCCATTGCGCTGTGGCGGCGGTCCTCTGGAAATAGATCCCCTGGGCGAAGTGTTCATCGATGGAGATCGGTCTTGCGTACCATAGCCCAGGTTAGGCATTGAACCCATTGGCTCACCCATTGGTGGCATGGCACCAGCCATCGGTGCTGAGTAACCATTGCTGGGAGGGGGTCTCTCATAGTAGGGTGGGTAGTTGCCAACAGCACCTTGCGGAATCGTGGTTAACCGAGCGGTGGGCGATCCACGGTATGGTATCCCCTCACGCCGGCGCATCATCTCAAACTGTGCGGGTGCAGGAGGTGCTGGTGGTGGCGCAAAATCAACTTCAAGTGGAGAAGATGCCCTTCTCTTACTGCCAGCACGGTCCTGGTACATGGGACGATGCACCTCATGATCCTCCATGGGGCTATCATACCCGTGGCGGCTGGGTACACGTGAGTTTTGCGATGGTGAGCGATCGTAGTCAGATGGGGCGGTATGGCTAAAGTTGAACGAGGCAGTAGCTGAGTGAGGTGACACAGCTGACGAGTGGTAATGTTCTGATGGTGGCGAATCAAGTGGGTTCATAGGACGATTTGAGATTGCATTGGCCATATTGTTTGGCAAGGACAAAGCCGGTAAGGCGGCAGAAGTGTTAACATGGGGTCGACTTGGCGCTGGTCGTGTTGAGGGGATGTCGTAGGAGCGCGAGTATGGACGACCCGTTCGTTGAGGGGCAATGTGTGAGTTGAGTTTGTCCTTGATACTAGTAGAGTAGTCGTCGGTGGTACATAAACTATACTTTTCGTGAAAGCGGCCAAAGCCCTCGGCGAGAGAAGGCAATGATGGGCTACCAAACGGGGTAAGCGCATTAGCAAAACAAACAAATAAAAAACCAAAAAGTAAACAAGTCGAGAGACTTACCGGTTGGACGACATGCTGGCATAACCCTCATCGGCATTGTTCATCATATCTCTTGTTTTGTAGTGTGGGCGGTCGCTGTAAGAGTTATCAATGCTGCCATAACCACTGCTGGCTACTGACGAAACTGACGAACCGTGCATACGGCCGTCATAATAGTTACGCTCAGAGTAAGCAGGCTCCATGTGGTTAGGTCCGGTAATAGGGTGAGTTGGCGGCGGTAGTGGTGGCGGCACTTCGGGGCCAAGTCTGTGTGTAGATGGGATGTTGATAGCTCTGGCGGATGATGAGAGAGGGTAACCGGGAGCCCTGTTATCTATATGGATTGCCGGAACGGCCTCATCACGGCGGTACATTGACGTCTCCATGGCGTCTGGGCGTGTCTCTGTATATGGTGCTATTATATGCAATATGGATGGGAATATTTGTACACTCTCAGGGAGAGTGTTGAAGCAGGCGAGAAGCTTCTCAGGGGTGGGTAGAGGGTACGGTATCAAAGGGACCCCAGGCAAAAGCCAGCCAATGTGGTAAGTGCGAGAGGAACAAGACACAAAGGGAAAAGCAATAGGTTGCAGTTGTGTGGAGGGGTGGGTGAGGGGGTACGGAAGAGGGTGTGTAGTGTTTCGTCGAGGCCGCCGTAGTAGAGTTGAAATATGGTGGGTGGTAGGCTGCCAAAGGGAGTGCGGAGCCGAAAGGGCGGATACACCGGCAGGGCGGCCAAGAGAACGCGAACAAGGACTGAGAGACGGAGGATAGACGAGTAAGAAGAAACAAAGACAAACGAGGGACAGTGTTTGTAACTTGATTCCACACTCACACAAGTCACGAGTGGACGGCTGGCGGAGTGTATTGGAGAATGAGACTGCAGTAAAGGGAGCCCATGTGATGGCGTGGCTGCGGTGGTGGTGAATATGATATAGCGAATATCGTCAGCTCTGGCGGACAAGCGAAGTGGAGGCAAGAGGGACAGAAGAGGGATATGAGAATAGTAGGCGTATGTATGTATAGTCGAAGCCTGGTGGTTGCAATGAGATCCAGCCGAACAGGTGAGGGTGAGAACTGAGGACTGACTAAGGACTAGAAGTTCAAGAAAGGGCGTGTGGGGTATGTCTAGGGGCGTGTATGGTGTGTGAAGGTGCGGCAAGCAGGTGTGCAAGCGGCAGTATAAAAAAAGCCAATAACAGGAGGACGAACAAGTAAAAGATAAGTGACAGGGTTATTGTAACAAACAAGACTTTGATATTTTAGCGTCTTTTTCTGTAGCGTACTTTTTTTTCTCTCTCTCTCTGTAATGGGCTTTGCTGGATCGTAGACGAAGGAATGGTTGAACGAAAGGCACAACTTGATAGGATTTTAGATATCCAAGCCAAAAAGAGTCAAAAAACAGCAGCAAAACGAGAGGCGGGGTGTGTGACTTGTTGGTGACTTTAGCTATGCGTGTGAGTGCCAGGCGTGTGCGTGCAAGTTGGTGATGAACAGCTGGGGGTGAGTTGAGAGGAGTTATAAGGAAGCTTTAGGGTGTGTTGCAAGGCTAGGGCTGTTTCCGACGAGGACAGACAGACAGGATATAGGTTGGACGATGTTGGAGGGTGCGGAGAACAAGGGCCGTAGACATGGACAAGCAGACCAAAGAAGTGGCGAAAGGCCGACGATGCAAGTGTGAGGGTCTATTTTGCCCAAGTAGCGGCGATGGTTTCTAGCAACGACGGGAAACGACGGACTGTCAGAGATGTTTCCCCAGCGATGATGGTCTCTCGCAGCGGAGATGGATGCAGTGTAGCGGCGGCCAAGTCGGGTCGGCGCTTGGAGACAGGAGAAACGTTGTAACAGGGCGATGACGACGATTGGAATAATGAACAATGGGTGGCGACTCCCATGTGCATAAACAGACGAATTAAAGTGTTGATGGCGCCAATAGGTGGATTATTTGTCTGAAGGGGTTCCTGCAAAGTGCGGCAAGCTGGCGGCGAATCCGATGTTAGGGCTAGTGAAGAGGCCTCTCTCTCTAATGTCGTCAAGTGCTGGCCTGGCGATGGAGCGTAGTTCAAGTCGGTGGCGAGACAAGATGCTAAACTAAAGTCCTTTCTGTTTTTCGGCCGGGCCAATATGCGAAGTTGACGATGCGGTTGTGGCTGAACGGCGGCGGAACTTTTGGTGGATGATCAATAGAGACAGGCAGCCGACAAGTAAGCTGCCAAATAGATGTAAAATGCAGAATGTGTGGATTAATTAACGATTACAAAACAACAATAAGACAAAAAGGCGTAAAGGCAGGCAGTTTTCGTGGTGTCGTTTATGTATGTAATGCCACTGCCTTGAAGGTGAAAAGTCGAATATCGATGTTGATGATGGATGCAAAAGAGAGGATGGGAGAAGAAAGAAAAGAGGACAGGCGAAAAATAGAGAGCAAGCACAAGTGCTTTTGCGCACTTGCGGTTCACGGACGGACAATTTGGTATATATACTGGTTGGCAGTAGCAGCGGCTCTTGCTTTTTTGCTTGGCCTTTGAGTTTCTACAACTTTGTTGGTGCTGGGCCTCTGCACGTCCACACGCAACACACACACACACAAAGCACGATGCCGTTCTTTCCTTTTTTCTTTTTTCCGTGTGTCTTCTTTCCTCCTTCCTTCTTTTTTTTTTCCTTCTTCCTTTTTGCCTAGGCCGGGCTGACTGAGCGAGTTCCATGACCAACAAAATGTCAATGCTCCTTGCCCCCGACTAGGGGCTTAGACAATCGAAGCAGACAATGGCTCTGGGTGTTGTTGCTCGTGATGCCGGTGTATCTTACTTTCTGGGCGATAAAATTCATTGACTTTGGCATGATCGGCCACGTTAAAAACTACCAATGTTTTAGTCTCGCCCCAAGGTGTGTTCTTAGAGTATTCTTGGGTAAACTTCGACCCTATTGTGCGGCATGAATGACGAAAGACCCCCCACCGTGGAACCAAACCAGGTGGTTTTCTATGGAGATTAAATGTTAGGTTCACACCCACGTCAGTCATGTTTTTTCTTCTAAAGTGACGTGAGATTGTATGGCCCAGATTGGAAGGGAAAGAACAAGAATAAAGTGGGGTCGCCATACTCAGCATCATCATGATTTTGTCGTTACCGTCATCTTGTTATGGGTATATTCCGCGGGCAAAATGGCCTTCAGAATCCTAGAAATCTTTGAATTGTGTAAAATAATTACTGTCCCTCCATCCTATTACTCTGTTTCTTACAACTCCAACTGCACAATCCAGTCATACTTCCGGTTAACAAAGGCATGCCTGAGACGACGGAACGCAATGCACAAGGCCTGCACCGAGCTTGCCTGAGCCTAGTAGTTGACCGAGAGCCACCCACTGTATATCTGTCTGTCGGTTCATTCTATATAGGCGAGCATAAACATCGGTACTACACATGGACCATTCAAGACGCCGGTCAAGTTAGTCACCAAAATGTGACCTCTACTGTTGACGGTGCCTGGGCCAATACCTGATGGGTTTCGTGACCAATGTCAAGCTGACTGACGAGCTGACGGCCATACTTACCGAATTAACTGCCTTAAGAACCAACCATTTGACTGCTGATCTTACCAAGCTTGATGGATTCATCCTGACAGCCTTTATCGTAGTAACTATTCTAAGCTAACCCACGCATGACGTCTAGCTTATTGGATCTTATGATGCCTTTTTTAACGACTCCTTTAAAGAGCTAATTCAATCATTAGTCTCGTTCAACGTCTCTCTAAAACATTGTTATAGCCCTTTTGACCTATAGAATCCTCATATCGCCACAACCGAGATGCAGCTCATGTATGTTTCCCACTCGTGCGAAATCCACCCAACCGACTTTTAGATAAACTCCAAAGAAACCTCGGACACGCTTAACCAATGATCATATATGCCCCGTATATAGTGCTCGCTTGAGGAATTATATTGATTCGCTCATATACATATGTACGTATCAAGACACCTCTCTATATCTGCTGCGGTATTTACTAATCATCAATATTCAAGCATAACTGACTCCAACTACAACTTCGAGATGTGTGTCTATAAGTTGTGTATATATACATATGTACAAACCAGTAACAAAGCCTCGAGACAAACTTATGACAATCAAGTCGCCAATATAAAACCTCGCCTACCACTAAACCCATGTGCCATGTGCCTTGTGCCATTGTAGGGCTGGACTGGCCTGACCTTGGTAATGGTCGTTTGAGCAACAGCCACCACTAAAACTTGCCGGTTTGCCTGTTGCAGGCATCGGTACCAGGCCTCACTACTGAAATTCTGTACATACTCGCCTCACTCCCACATAGTCAACCACAAAAAACCCGCCAAATCCTGCCACTCTGCTACTGTCGCGGCAAATCAAGCCAACACAAAGTCAGCCACTTAATGCCACCAAAACCTACAACGCCAACAGGTCTACAATGCCAGAAGCCTGTATACTCTGTCGTGATCCCCTCCACAGGAACCAACCCGTTCCTTCCTTTTTGTCCTTCGAGTCTTTCCCCCGCCCGCTTGTCCTTCCTTCCCCCAGGCTTTGTACGTCCCTTCCCTTACTACCCCACCTTCCACATCTAAGCTCCGGACCACGGAAAATGCGTGCCTGCTATATTTCACATAAGCCCTTGTCCTTGGTGACGCCTCGCCCACAGTTGTCGTCCCGCTGGGCTTCAAGGCGGCAAAACCAAGCACGAGAAAAACGCCTACTTTTTTTGTTGTGCGGCCAACCGTTCTCGGACGGCGGCGGCCTTTTTTGGGTTACATAGTCGCTGTCTTTGTTGCATTTGTGTGTACAGCCAACTAAAGATGCACAAAATGTGGCTGCAGATAGCGATTTACGGGAATGCATGGCGAGCGGGTTGGCGGCGGGAAGGAGAAGACAAAGCAAGCAGCCTGGCATGGCGGATCGAACACATGATGTGTTTCTGTTTGTTGTCTGGGAAAGAATGTGGCTGTTTTGTCCCTCTTCAACTCGATTCGAGTCTCCTTTACACCAGCGTCATCAACTATAAGCGAAACCCTAACGGTTCACTAATACAAAATCTGAAATCTGACTTAAACAAGGTCTTGCCTTTTTGGGTGGTTGTCTACACCATCCACGTCGCCAGCGCCGGCCAACGCCGAGAATCTTGTGGCTGACACATAGGAATGTCGTTGGAATACGGAGACACAAATCGATGGGCTTGTGTAAACCACAAAGCTTGCTGACTACGAAACAATGAGTTGGTTCATCACGAATTCTCTCATGGATTGCTATGTAAGTGCGGATTCTATATGTAGCTTGTAGGTCACGACACAGTAAACAATAGTAACTGTTGTGACTACTGGCTTACGGTTTAAAGTCACAACAGTTGCACTCTCTTCAAACCACGGAAATGGTAGTAATGAAGCTGGAGCAAACAATACTGCGACACGAAGCGCCAAGTCTTACTATAGATTGTCTCTTACATGCTACCTCACTTGTTATTTTGCCTCTTCCCCGCTATCTGCCCGTACATATGTATATGTGTGCATGCATATACATATACACTCACACATGTAGGTAACTATGTATGTATTTACATATGTACGTATGTATGTACGCGGCCGCATCCACATGCCCACGAGGCATCCTCGTCCAAAATACCCATTCCTTCTGTACTCACCCACGCAAATCGTATTCGCAGTGTCCCGACGGATCCCCACGGAACGTACTTGCCCGTCCGTCCTCTCGGCACAGCACCAAAAAAGCAACAAGCGAACAAACAAAACCCTCCCGACAAGCGCTGCACCTGCAATACAGCATACCGTAGGGCAACACAAGGGATGTGCAACGTGCAGAACAGTGGCGGGCCCCAAACTGGCGGCGGCGGAGGCGTCGAACAACAACGTGTACATATGCCGTGGGCTTCCGGGTGACGGGATTGTGGGACGGGTAGTGAAGTATGAGGCAAACTTGATTGTTTTTTGCCAACAACACCACGACATACTCAGGAAGGGAACTTACACGAAGCACTTGGTGCATACATACGGGAGGATGGATCGGAGTTTAAAGTGGGACATGATGGCCGACATGGTGGGCTCTTCGAGGGATATTGCTCCTTGAGTACTCCTTGAAAATGCCAACGGAACATGACAAGCTAGGGTTACGTTTATATCGGCCGGCTTCTTATTAAGAGTTTGCTTGATAGGTGCTTTGAACCGTGGATGCCGGTGTTTTTGGTGAACGGACCAGAGCTGCTGGGCAGCGGATGGCACGTTTTGGGTGTCTCGTTTCACGCGGGAACTGCTGATTAATTCAGCCAGGCGAAAGTAGCTGTGATTCTTTTCTCTACATTTTTCTCATTTTTATCTCAAAATGTGGACAGACTGGTCAAAGCCCGACAAAGACTGTGCGTTAAAATCCATTGTTGTCCAAGCCAGAGGAGTGAAGACTTGATGTGCTGCGCATCGAAATATGTACATACATACACACATACATTCCGAAAAGCGGCAACGGCGGGTCCAAACTTTCTTCGATGGTGTGCAGCTCCCGTATCGTATCGGAGGCACTAGAACGGAAGGATTCCTACTGTCGGGTGTCCGGCCATTAACTCTGCTGCGCGATCCTCGGTTCCCGCGGTACTTTCGGCTTCTGCAAGGCAAACCAACGGGATTCCGCTCCCTTTTTGAGGCCGGGGTTGTCTATGCAGGAGCTAGATGAACAGGAGGAACTTCCCTTGGCGGGTTTTTGAGAAGAGTACAGGAGCTGCTGCGTGACGTAATAGGAGATCCTTTTGGTACTCACGTTTTCAAAGGTTAATTTGTAGGAGAGAGTTTTTTTCTTTTTCTTCTTTTCTCTTCGTCTTTTTTTGTCGTGGCTGGTCTCACAAGACTGGGCCCTGAAGTATGTATAAGACTGATGGAGGGACAAGATCAGAGTCACTTGGTTCCAGTGGTTAATGGACTTGTCCGTCGACTTGTTTGGGATTGCGATGTGGGATTTTCCCACGGCCCAAGGAGCACTAGAGAGGCGCAGCGCGACCATGCATAACGGTTGAGTTTGGACTCTTTTGTTCTTGTATTTTTCCCCTTTCCCTTGTTTTTAGTGACCTCCCTCCCTCGTCCTTGGACCCACGGCATGGGTGTCTGTGTAGGGCTGAGGATTTCGATCTAGGGTATTTAGCGGCGCAGTTAAGTCAAAGTCTTGTTGTGTGTAAACCACAGGTTGGTTGGTTGGTTTCAGCGTCAGCTGTTAGTGAGGGGTTCCGGTTCACAGGCTGAGCTTCATTGTTGGTGGGCGAGCTAGTAATGGGAATTAAGCAACATGTAGTACGATGGGGCTGTAATAGTTTAGAGACATTTGTGGTGACATCAGAGGAAGATGGTCATGAGGGCACGAAGAGCCTACATGTGGACATACATTGTATGTACAGGAATAGCTACAATCTGGGTGAAGGAGTGGCTTCCCAAGACAAGAGGGCCGGTTCGTGGTGGGCTCCTTTTCCACGGGTTTTCCGGTTACTGGCTGGCTGGAGTGTTCTGGTCTTGTTCGCTCGGTTGTGCCAATAAACCACATGGATGGATAAAGGCGAAAGTCTGTGGACAATTTGTCTACCGACTTTGTCTGTGTACATATGGTTTATGTAGAGGGAACAAGATGGGATTTTCCTGATGGAACATCGTCGGGGCATAGTGGGGCCGCATGTAACAACCAAAGAAGAGCGGGGTTTCCATCAGTCTATTTAGCCATCTGAGTGGCCAACGGTAAAGCAACATACCACCTGACATTGGCGATGCCATGCAGCCTTGTGGACCAGTCACCAAATAAAAAGGACCCAGTGCCAGGGCTGACAGCCCATCTACATGCAAAGGACTAAGCTAAAAACGACGGTAATCATCAGGTGTTCAAGGCAACGCGAACCCCGCACAACCACATCCCAGCCGACCGTCTTTTTCGATATTGTCTCCTCTCACATGGCACAAGGCAACAGTACAAACGGGTCGGAAAAAGAAAAAAAAAGTACAATCCATCCGGCCGTTCTCCGTCGGCTGGCGTCGTCATGGTCTGGGTGAACCACGGTGCAAAGCGGGGAAGCCGTGGTATGATTATGCAGTAGGGCGGGCGCACAACGGACGTTCCAGCCTTTTCAATCCCAGTTTTTCTATCCCTTTTTTGGTGACGGTCTGTCATATTATTGACGTCGGTAGAGGCGGATCGGATCGGATACACAAGTACATACGTTAAACCCGACAAGGAAATTCAATCGTAACGTGACTACTTGTATACCAACCCTAATAAAAAAAGACTAGACAAGACAGAGATGCTGCAATGATTTTCTTTTCTGACAATGTTCCTCAGCTGGATGCCTTGGTTTAGTCATGTCATGACTCGCTCTGTCATGACTCAGTACGTTGTACGGGAGTTGCATACTACGGATCGTATGTTAGCTACCAATCGTCATTTCGATCAACCTGTCATTGACATATCATAAAACTTAGGGTTACCAAACAAGAATGATGCAATTTTTGGAGAGCTGCACATCGGTCCTACATACCGGTGGCACTCGGTACCGTTACTTTCTTACCTGCACCCGTTACCGGCTGATGACCCGGTCCAGTTGTGGCCAGACCCGCCGCTACAAGGCTGATAGGCAGTTGAAAGGACCCCGCGCAGACCACGCTAAGCGCAGTAAGTTAGTGGACCACGCCCCCCAAGAGCCTACTAAAGCCCAATCGACACGCCCTCTAGTCGCCGACGGCAAGGGCTAGAAAACAAGAGGAAGAAAATCAACCAGGGGTCAGTTGGCCAATGTTTCGGAGTGGGGTCTCCCATTCACCGTAGAAACTTGGCCCAAGCTGTGGCTGTTAACTTTAGTGTCAGGAACCCCACGGTAGCCACAAAAAACCAAGAAGGGAAAACCTGCTCGATTTCGCATGTACTCCCGGCATTAGGTTGCGGAGGCGGGGTTGTCTTGTCTTCTTTGGATTTTTTTTTCTTCATCATCTTCATTTCACAGATAACGTTGGTTCGCAAGTGCCGGGGTTGAAGAATTCATGGGATTCTTAGATACGGTGGAGAATGACCGTTCTGGACTCGGCTCTTGGCAGGTTAATGGAGGGGGCCATATTTGGAAGGTGCTACTTGTGTGACCTGTCAAGGATCGAGGCCGAGGTCAAAGCCGAGGCTTAAGGGTTAATATGTTCATAGGGCAACGTAGGGATGTTTGATTCGTGTCTGATTATTTGTGGTCTTTTGGTCTTTGAATGGAAGGACGTGAGGGGCCGGATAAGACGGCATTGAATTCGAGTTAGACAAGACTTTGAACGAGTACAGTACAACAAGACAGGCCCGAGCGGATGTTGAGTTGATTGAGTAGGCGGAAGGACTCGACGACAGAATCCCACAATGGCGGGAAGTTCAACGACAAGGTTTGGATTAGCTTGGTTGGGCTGGGTTTTAGTGGCTTTGGTGACAGGGACATGGTGAGCGAACGAACGACGGACGGCCAAGGCTGACGCTACGGTTAGATTGGATCCATTCAAGAGTCTATCTCGGGGCTTCGCTGTTGGCTATATAATTACGAGGTTGCGCATCAAGGGTTAAGCTACTGCGAGATAGTGTATACGCCTGACATGTTAGGGCTACATGAGAATCGCATGATCTCGTGCATTAGATATTCAGCTTCCACAGCACACATAGTCGCTATTTGTATATACTTGTATACCCCTCCCTATGATGCACGCATTAACTCACCTATGTACAATCCGTAGACCCCGCTCAACATTCCAGCTTTCACCAGGGCACATCCAAGTCATCCAAACCCAACCCAACCCATCCATTCATCCCATCCCATTATCGTCTCCCAGCCTGAAAAGGAATCCACGCCCACAAGGCTTTGTCAAGCGACGCCACGCCACTGGGAATCCAAGGGATAGCCAAAGGGACCCCCACCTGGCAAGCGAACGAATAATCCTTTCTCGAGGTCCTTTGGGTGTTTCTTCGCATCCGCATTGAGAGATACACATGACAAATTGGGCGCTTCATTGAAGGGAGGAATCGTGATTATCTGGGAAACGGCGTGTATATCAGAACGGGTTCTAGGATGGTCGTTGGCTTGTGGGATGGGGCTGAATGTAGGAGTGCTGGTGGATTTAAGGATATCCCCTTATGTGTATCAAGGCAACACAGCCGAGCTTGACACTGATATGTCTCGTCTTCCTCAACATGACAGAATCCGTCCACCCAACCACCCCCTCCAAGCCCGTGTAACCATTACCATCCCAATTAGATTTCCATTCACTGGTGTGACACCCTATCACATCCTATCACACGTCAAACGGACCACCACCCATGTTTCCATCCCGTCTTCCCGTCCGCACTTCAATTGATATTGAAGGTTTAAAGCCCAAGCATATCCCCGAAAAACTCCCGATAAATTCGCCTCCCTTTCTTCCCTCCCACGAGTCCAGCCCTGATCCCCTCCCTCTACTCGGCATATCGGTCGCCGTACCGATAGAATCCTCATTCCGTACTAACCCTAGTGCATGACGGGGGTGGGGGAGCTGAGCTACTGAGGTTGGGAAAGGGAATCCTCTAAATGGGGGTGTGGATTTGCTACGAGATAAAGTAGACGGGGACAGCTTTGGATGGTGGTACTGGTGGCTGCATGTCTATGATATTTACGTCATCTGACAATCTACCTAGCCTTACCGACAGCCAGGTACTTGTCGCCTAAAAATCCCGGGTACATGATGTCTTCACAGATCCAATGGACATGAGTACAAAAGAATACAACCCAACCGTATCCTCCCGAACTCCCGACCTTCCGAGTCCCCCAACCCGCGGCGGAACAACAAAAACCCACCACCCACAAAACCATATGCAGGTAGCCAATCCCTCAACATCTCCAACAAGTCAGCCCCTCATTCTCAAGGTCCACCCCGGCCGATTGTTGTCTTCCGCCGCGGAACCCCCACCCGAACCCCAATAGTTTCCCTCCCCCCGTCTGTTTAGACCTTTCGTTCTACCGAATCATCCTGTCATCTCGTCTTAGTCTCGGTGAAGAAGAAGTCTATTCTCCATAGACTATATTTAAAAAAGAAATGTCAAAAAGAAGGACCGTCACGAGTAGGGTTCGAACCTACGCGGCCGAAGCCATGAGATGCCTGAAAGAGGAATTCAAGTCTCACCCATTAACCACTCTGGCATCGTGACTTGGTCGGCGACGGTGGACTAACAAAACGGGTATATAAAGACTTTGCAATAGCAGCAGAAGTTTGTGAGAAATATATAGTCTAATGAGTTCCAAAATCTCCAATAAGGGGTGGTGGCGCAGTTGGGAGCGCGTTAGACTGAAGCTACTAAACTTCAGCCAAGCTCTCCGGAGCAGTTATCTAAAGGTCACCGGTTCAATCCCGGTTCACCCCAGACATTCACTTTTTGGACGTAGACTTACCAAGTCCAGAATGATTTTTTTGTTAGATGAAGTGAATCAAGAAAAAAAAATGAATTGATAACAAGAAATCAAGACTCTTTAAGAAAAGACGTCTAATAATGATGAAATGTTCAGAAACAGGAAAAAAAACAACCTAGTAAAACTCCAAACTGAAAGGCAAAACCCCAAAAAACAAACTACCGAGTCGACAAACTCGTAAAAATACAATAAACCTCATTCCTACTCCCGTTCTTTATCTCCCTTCTTAGAAACACTGTTACTCCGACCGAATCTCGCCAACCAACTCTTTCTCGATGGCGTCCCGGGGGTCATCTGTCCCGAAAACGAGCTTGAATGACCGTGACCATGGGCCTGGTTTGACCTTGGTGGGAAAGATGTGTGCATGGCCGTCACTGGCGTTCTAGGCGTAAGTGGCGGTTGTGCCTGCGTCACCTTAAGACCACCGGTACCGTCTTGGCTCACTTCGCTACCAGTGGCGCTGGTGAATGATGCGGCGACGGGATCAATGCTGAGGGCGCGGTTACGCATGATTGGTGGAGGAGTCGCGCGGGCGCCCTCATCTTCTTCGTTCATGAGACTGTTGCGGCGATGCCATGCGGCGGTTCCGTATGTCTGACTTTCCCGGTGTCTAAGTTCTTGCTGTGGGACACCGTCCGTGATACTGACGCCACCGGTCTCGTGCATGCTTTCCCGACTACTGTTGTTGGCAATCTTGCCACTGGTGGTCACTGACTGTACTGAACTACCCAGAGACCGGCGCCAGAGCTTGTTGATTCCGCGGTTACGTTGGGGCTGCGCAGGTGGGGGGTACGGGCTATTCTTAGAGCCGGAACCACCATGCTTAGCTTGGCTAGCTGCTCCAGGCTGGGATGACGGACGTAACATATCCTCAGGGCGTTGCTTAGACCGCTGTTTATCGGATTGAAGTGTCGTCGTAGAAGGGCGAACAGGTGTACCAGTTGAAGCATTCAAGCTCGAGCGACGGTTAGGCGGAGGAGGTGCAGGACCTTGGGGCGCGGAGCCGTAGATAGCAGGCGATGTGGGAATATCCATGTCACCAGCTACAGAATCAACAGGCCAATCGGTCTTGACAACTGGACGAGGAGGGATTGTGAACACTTCAGGGGAGTCACGACCACCAAGGGTACGCGGCGCCTTTCCGCCTTCACGAATCCAAATGTCAAGACTCGACGCCAAAGACTGGGTATCGTCATCGTCCTCATCAGATCCATACGTGGCTCTATCCGGGTATCTAGCGACAGTGTTCTCGTCAACAGAGCGTGGGCGGCTAACTGGGGCGGGTCTAGCGTCAAAGTAGCTACCTGACGTCTCACGGCTGTTGGGGAACATTCCAATGGCAGATGGCCTAGCTGGTCTCTTAGAAGAGGAAGCATCCGACCGTTGGTCAACAAGAACACCACCCATGGACCCATTCGACCCGGAGTGTTTCATGTATCTGTCGCCCTGTTCACCAGCGGCCAACAAAGCATTCGTTCTATCCATCACATCCGCCTCGTTCTGGTACCGTCTAAGAGTCGCTGTAGAGATGGTATCGGGGGTAGGTGGCATACCAGTATCCATCATGGTACGTGGCGATCCAGTCATAACCTTCCGAAGGGAAAGCTCCTCTTTCTTGCGCTGAGCATTCAAATTCTTACTAGGGCGAAGAAGTGGCGCATTACCCGAAGAGTCAACACTAGAACTGCCGGAAACCTCACGATGCCCATAGACATGTTGGATACGCTGGAGAGGCGAATTCTGATCAAGCATGTTTCCAGAAATGGAACTGATGCTGGCAATCTGTCTGTGTTGTGGGGGCATAGGTCTCTCTCCACGAATTGGTGTGCCAAAAGACATCCGCTCGTGGGATTTACGACCATTTGACCGAGGAGTAATGTTGCGCTGAGGAGTCATTGTAGCCAGAGGCTTCTGAATGCGTGGGGACAATGGCTGAATGTGTTCCGTCTCGCGGGCGGCAGCAACTTCAATCTCGTTCGGGTAGATACTAGCAAATGAACTCTCACTCAACATGCTCAAACTAGGGCTCCGGAGTTTAGATTGTTGTGGAATGCTGTTCTCCATGGCCGCGACTTCAGCGAAAGCTTCGTTCAGTCGTGGCAAGCTCATAATGTTACCGACCTTGGCGCCACTAAGATAAACGCTCCGAAGGTTCTCTGTAGATTCGCTCAAGTCGGACATGAATGAAGGCATCCGGTTAAGAGAGCGCTCCGGGCCTGATCTCCCTCCACTACTATGCCGTGAGCCCTTCATGTCGCTGTTCATCCCAAACACCGAGGGCATCGGCGCTGGTACTCTTTGAGGAGTACGAGTACGGGCCATGAATTCCTGATCCAAACTGGCCTGTCGTTCTTGTTGAGCATGCGCCTGGATCCGCAGCTGCTCTTGTTGCTCGTGAAGACGGTTCTCGGTGTCGCGAATCGTATCACGCTCCTTTAGGAGAGTCTCAACCTGTGATTCCAACATGACAATCATTGCTACGGCCTCTTCAACTGCCTTATCTCTCTTTTCAAGCTCAGAAATGAGCTTATCGTTCATTTCCTCCATTTGCCGCTTCTCGCTCTCTACGATTTCAAGGCGTGACTCTAGAGCTTGTTGACGCTCGCGGCGATGATATAACTCCAGTTTTAAGTCGAAATTTTGCTTATGGAGGGTTGTTACAGTCTATTTCGCAAATATAGTGGTTAGTGCATTACATTCTTCATTGGCAAAGCTTGGTAAGAAACATACCACTTCCATCTCCTTTACACCCAGGCCAAGGGCCTTTTTCGCCTGCTCGCTCTCAACAGAAGCCACAGGCGTACCCATCCTCGCCGGAGACCCAGGAACCCGCATGTCCAGATGTGACAAATCCGGGGTACGTCTAGCGAGAAGCTCCCCATCTTTGCGCTCCTTCTCCAACTTTTCTTGCAAGTAGGTCGACATGGCGCTTTGTCGCAATTCAAGACTGCCCTCCCGTGGTTGTGGCGACGGGCGTGGGCTGTGTACTACTACTGGTTTTGCGCTGTTGGTGTTTGCTAATCTGTACGCAACATTCGCTGATGCGAGTTGTGGTGAACTCATGGAATGAGTGCTGGCGTTGCTGGACTGGGGAGTAGGCAGGCGAGCGACTGGATGCACATTTGCTGTACGGGAGTACTGTGTGTTGCGCTGACGCTCCAGGCTCGCGTATGATGGTGAATGGTCCATTTTAGATGGATAAGTTGTGACTGTGTAATTGATATAAAGTGGTATACGGCGGGTGGTCACCAAGAACGGCCGCTATGTGACGGTTTCTGAATTGGTAATGCGCAAAGTGCGCGCCGCTGACGATGCTGAGGACTTTAAGTCGTCGGACAGAGCGTTAGATCGGACCAGGGAGAATCAAGATGACATGCAGGAAGCCGATAGATCAGGGCGAGATTGGTTGGCTAGCAAAGCAGCGCGGTACTGTAAAGACAGGCTGCTGCAGATATGTGCAGAAAATGTATCGCGTAGATCCGAAGATGGAAAAGGTAAGAATACAACAGAAAGTGGTATATGCAGTGTAGCTGAGGTAGTGTATGTGTGTAAATGCAGGCGGACGGCGAATCTATGTTATTCGACTGGGTATCAAAATGCGTGTGGAATGTTAGTTGCTGTGGCTGGTTCTTGTGATGGCAACGGTGTGAATGTAAAAAAGAAGTTATAAAAACAAGAAAAACAAACAAGAGTGAATCACCAGACAAAAAAGAAAAGCGAGGATGAGGGGAAGAAAAGGAAAACGGCAGCAGATCTGATCCCAAGCTTGCGGCACGTCAGGAGTCGTCCGAGATGGGCACAGCACACGACAACCACACAGCAATTATCCCAAAAAGCCCAGTTCGCCAGTCGCACAGCGAGACGAAAGTGATGAGCCAGGCCAAACGGGCACCAGGAGAAATAGCCCTTCATCCTCTTAAAATCAAATATAGCCAGGGGTGCATGGCCGGAAGTGGGCGGAGAGACAAGGCCAGGATCATGGGGCGCCGTGGTAGTGTGACGAGGTTTCTAACTGGGCCATCAGGGGTTTCAATGGGATGAGCGTGTATAAAGTGAGAAACAGATTCAAAGACGCGCGGACCAACTTACCAGTCAGAAATGTGTTTGGATAAATTGTGCAGTGGGAGTGACGACGGAAACAAGATCAGGTCAAGATGTTTATGCAGATTGGTCAATGACGATCGTCAAAACATGTGAGTAGAAGATCTATAAGTGTTGTATCGAGGATTCAAAGGCCTGTCGAAAAATCAATGTATATCAATATCATGAGGTTGTCTACGGCTTGACCGTCAGGACCTAACCCTTTCAAATACCAAGAGAGAAATCAACTTGGATGACGATGCGCATTTGGGGCTGTGCTTACCAGATAGCAATGTCGACAAAGGAGAGTCCAAGGGACGGACGAGAGTCTGAGCTTTTTTAGAATTGCCAAATTAGCTGAGAAGCCGGCATACAATCCTGTCAATCGGGGGTTCGTGAGATAGTCTAATTATGATGGTGGACCTTTTCCTCGGGATGTTGACATTATTAGATTCAATATTGATTAACATGGTCGTCGACAAAATCCTCACTGCATGTGTCGTATGGCATATCCATCGACGACAGGAGAATGAAGGAAGAGGACACCGGTTCCTGAGTAGGCTGAGGCTTGACTGAATGCAGGCTTTCGCTTAAGCTGCAGGTTGGAATACCCGTAGGATCTTGGGATGAATCAAGACGGCTCGGTCAAGGGATTACTATGCAGGCGGTAACTTTGACGGTCCATGAAAATTGAAGATCGTGTTCGAGATTGATGTCGAGATAAGAAAAAGCGGAGGGCCCTATACAGAGGCAACCTGTGATGAAAATTGGCGACCGCACATATGTACTACATTTTTTTCGCCACTCAGAAGCGAGGTTATACAACACACGTCGTTGTTTCTGTCATCACGATACTAAGCAGCTTCTATTTCGATATCATTGGTAGCACAATCTTACATTGGAAATAACCTGCACA
This sequence comes from Huntiella moniliformis, assembly GCA_000712465.1. Lineage (NCBI taxonomy): Eukaryota > Fungi > Ascomycota > Sordariomycetes > Microascales > Ceratocystidaceae > Huntiella > Huntiella moniliformis. The sequence goes on from JMSH01000065.1 coordinate 132,639, forward strand.
TTTTGAGTGTAATTTAGAGTGTACAATTCCCAATGTAATCCAAATACGGTTAGAGCTATCCACTTTTGTTCAATGTCGTGGCGTTTGACCCAATTAGCGGGTAACAAGGTCGTAGCGTAGCATTATATTCCCGGACAAGAATCTTGACAGAAGCAATGTAAAATAATGGCAAATGAATACATAGGAGAGTCAGTCCGTTTGGTATAGATTTAATGTAGTGTTACATAAAATCTAAAGACACAAACGGCAAACATCGTCACGATGAACTGATGAACCACTTAACTTGGCTGCATATCTACCTCTCGTGTTAACATCTCGGCACCAACTCAGTCCTTGTTTTTCCAAACTATACAGGATTCTCATTCCAAGTTGTTCCTGCAGATCGTCACTATTCGCCACCTCCGTCAGTAGAACCACAACCCATCAGTTCTTACATAACTTCCCTGTTTTTTCTCTCCTGCAGCACAAGTGCCCATGCCAACCCCTCTTAGACAGGGCATAAATGGCATCAATCCCACTTATCCGTCTTATGAAGCCAACTTCTGCTGATAATGTCAGGGATACATATGCAGAAACCATGCATAGCCCACAAGTTGAGATCCCTGTGGTTTAGTCGATTCGAGGAATGGGATTTCCGTGATGAGTGATTTTTGCCATGTTCTTGGTTAAAGTGTGGTTGGATTCCTGTTAGCCTTGTGTTTTGTGGTTACATTCCCAGCCTTTTGAGGAATATCTCAGTGGCGATACAACATTGACTCGCTACGGATACTTTAAGGATTCCGGATATCCCTTTGGAATCCATTAACAATTAGAGGCCAAACTAAGTGGGCCTCGAGTACAATGACAAATAAGCGTAGTTACTAGTCTCTGGATACTTTAACAGCACAATGGAAGCACTATAAGTCACATGACTCTACCGTGGGGCGACCGAAGCTTTACAAACAAACAATGTTCGCAAACGCAAGTCATATTGCCTTTCTCAAGGTCATGCACGTAAACTGCTCAAAAGAAAATCACTTTGAAAGAACCTAGTCCGAACCAAGTAAAGAAATGCAACCCTCCGCCATCACAATTGTGCCACAAGCCAATCACGTTGAATTCCGCCGTGATGGGAACCACGATCCCCTCATCATGCATTCGCCAAAGCAAGTTACAGACACATGTGGCTGGTGGGTAAGGGAAAATTGCTTGTCGGCATAAACCGGACTAACTGGAATCTTGATTGATTCTATTTTCTACCTGGTTAGCAGGCCAAGTGCCTCTTTCTTCAGGCAGTTGGAATCTTGAAAAATGCTGAAATGAGAGCGGCACCTGGTGTATCTAACGGTTCAGATGAGCTACAACTGAGTGAAAAGTAGGGCACAGTGGGGTGTGTGTGGAGACAAACGGGTGTATACGCAAGGGAGGAAACCTGAAACAGGGTTTGCACTTTTTATCACGCCCATTAGGGTTTGTAATTGGAAAGTAAAAATCAATCAAGTTTATTCTTAATAGGTTATGAGCCCGGTGCCTCTCCACCCGCCTCTCCTATCATCACCATCAAATACAACCATCAACATCTCTATCAAAAACTCTGCCTTCGTGATTCACTACCACGACGGACACTTCTGCATCACCAGGAACTCTCCCTCTTCTGAGGTGATATTCGACCTCTGCGGCACTCTCTTCCTCTTCCTATCCCAGTGCGTCAGGCGGGACCATTCATCAACCAGAGCAGCAGATACTTCCCGCTGTGGGACCCATCTGTCATACTCGTGCCCCAGACCTTGATAGCGTACCATGTAATGCAGTGTGCCCCGTCGTGTCGACTCATTGATGATGGCGACTGGCACGACCGGGGCGACCTCGCTCGGCTTCAAGTCCGGGACCTTCCGTCCAAAAATATCCAGCTGGGCCGGCTCCAAGTGATCAACGGAAAAAACGTCGTGCGTACGTCACGTCTTGGGAATGTCCAACTGATATGCAACCGTCCCCACTCTCTTCAATATCCTAAAGGATCCCACAGCCTGCGGCCCCAAGCTCTCGCCAATGATAGCAGACGCTGGCATGGAATAACCTTTGTTTAGACATAGGTAGACGCAATCTCCAACTTTGACGAACTTCGAACAGAGCGAGGAGAAGAGTGACCTGTCGCAAAGGATAGGCTTTGTAGCGGCGCTATCGAGTATAAATGTCTTTATTCCTGTTGGAGATGAATTGGGTTTCTGTTTTGGAGATTGAAGAGAGTTGGTGGTAAATACTTGGTAATGATCCTCAGAGTTGCAGGCGTAGTCTCCCACCATCAGTGTATCATGGTTATCGGGAGTTGGCGACCGATCTCTGGATCCGCTGGACTTGCTCAGTTCATCTTTGAACATTGCCTCTCTAAGGGCCTTGGCTTTCATGGCCTGTTTCCAGCCTTCCGGCGCGGACTTAGGGTGTAAAAGAAGCATTTGTCCTCCGAGCACCATGGCAAACTCTGCCAATATGTGTAGGTGCCCATGATGCAGTAAACTTCCCACTTAGATAGTAATAAACATCTCCTATATCATATAACCACAACGTACACAACATTGGGGCGCATGCAGTGTCTGCATAGCTTACCCTTGGTGGCCTTGGAGGTCTTCTTCCCTTTGTAGCCGGACTTGGCAACCAACACGTTGGAGTTGTTCTTGGCATAAGGCTTACCGAAACTGTTTCTCCTGGACTCGTCAAGAATATCCTTAAAAAGGGTGTTGAGGAGTGCCGGATCGAAAGCCTCAGCCTCGGTGTTCCTCATCGTCTGATTCCAGGTAACGACGAAAGGCCGCCATTCTTCGGTCAGATTCGTGAGAGCCCAAACGAAGATCATTATAGGGGTCATTGGGGCCTTGCCTTGGTTGGAGAGGAGGACGAAGCGCTTGAGCTCTTGGACATATTTTTCAACACTGCCAACATTCTTCAAGGTACACTCCACGAGATTCTTCATTTCGCTGATCGTGGTAGTGGACCCAGAGGGATTGTAGGTTTCCTCCAAGTACTTCTAGACGGCGTGCGGAGTCTCCAGGTCAGTGATGTTGCTGAACCCGTGGGAACTGACGTGAGACTTGAGAAAGGCTAGACATTTTTGGGCCTCAGCAGTGTTCATGTCCTTTTCAGGATCAGTAAGATAGTCGGCAACCAGAGCGCCACGGAAAGCATTGGTGATACGCCCGGCCCATTCAGAGTACTGGCCTGCATTCTCGAGCAGTGGGATGTTGGTGGTCTTGGGTAGATCCATTGCGTTTCTAAAACTCCAGATAGAGTAGAGGAAATTATCCTGCATAAACTTGGTGAGGTAACTCAGGGCCGCTTGGAAATCGGCAGGTAGGCTTGATAGACTTGATAGGCTTGCAATAGATACTTGGGAGGCTTGATAAGCTTGAGGAGAGGCTTGAAAAATTTGGCAGAATAAAAGTAATGATTGATAGAGGGGTTTATTGGAAGGCGAAACCCGGGCTCATAACCTGTGAAGATTGGGAATGATTGCGGTTATCGTTGCCCTGGTATCACAGCTCAGACATACACGGGAGCGTTGTTACCAACGTTGTGATCAGACGTAAAAATAGGCAAGACAAGATAGCTTTTGTAGATGCTTTATGTAAAACCTGGAAGAGGGTTTGTATTTTTTATTACTCTCGTTAGGGTTTTGATAGGAAAGTAGAAATCAATCAACTTTATTCTTAACAGGTTATGAGCCCTGTGTGCTTTCGCTAACGCTTCAAATATACTAACAAGAAACACCGGGCTCATAACCTGCTTAGAATAAAGTTGATTGACTTTTACTTTCCAATTGCAAACTCTCTTCCAAATTTCCTCCCTTATGTAGACACCCGCCTGTCTCCACAAATACACCACCGTGCCCTACTTTTCACTCGGTTGTGGCCCGTCTAAATCCTTAGATACCCCAAGTGCCGCTCTCATATCAACACCTCAGATATTTTGCTAAGAAAAACTTGGCCAATTGGCTAATGTCTAAGTTCTACGGGTGCGCCTCATTCCCTCAGTGGCAAGTCGTTAGAGTCCAAAACACGCGTGGCCCATATGAGACAACCCAGTGGCGTCTCCGAAAGTAGTGGCAATAGAGTCCAAGTGGCGTAGTCTTGATTCTACCGTCAGTACTTTTGTTGTTGTATGTTTTCCTTTCCATCATTCATATTATCCTTCCCGATCTATCCCGCTAAACTCATGGGATTCTCACTGTACCTTTTTTTCGGCATGTGATTCCCCCCTCAATTTATCCAAATACAACTCTGTCTCGTGGCCGTTAAAAACGAAATCAATCAAGTACCCTGTCCTGGCCCGTGATGGATGGAAGAAACCGTAGTCTGAGCGTTTGTTTCCGCCTTGTATCAATGCATTCTGTTTGACGCTCACTCTACTTTTGGTTGGCCTCTTTTACCATCAACAGAACAGACGGCAGCTTTGTTGTGTTGGGACGTGAAAATAGGTAAGACGAGATATCTTTTACAAGATAAAGTACAGTTACTTGTTTCCAAACATCCGTCTCTCGATTATCCTCCTCTGTCGGTATTCCTGATAGGAGTTGCCCCGCTTCCCACGTGGCGCAAGGCCACTGACGACGAGTCGCCACAACAAACTTCGTTTGTACATTTGTGGTTTTGTCGGTTGTTTGAAGCGAGTATCTAATCAACATATTTGGGCTGAACATTGGACGGACTAGTGCGAGTTTTAGATAGCATAGAGATGTCTAGTTTGAAAAAAAGAGGTCAGCCATGCACACTACTAGAAATTTACTGTCTACCGCCAAATCAGTACATAATCATGCGACATGGTGTCAATGGTAGGGTTAACACAACAAAACCCTGATTTAACATCACTAATGTCTGATGACCCGTTACTCATAAAAATCATTATAAACTACATAGAAGGACTTAGCTTGGACGAAAATAGCCTCAAAGCTCATCCTTCTTGCCATAGAATTGCTTCCACTTATCATCCTCGCCCTGTGCCTTCTTCACCGGCTTTCCCTCCTTGACTATGATATCCAGATGCCCTAAAACCTCCTTGTAAGCATCTAGTTGTTTCTGATAATAGTCAGGCATCTCCTTGAGTAACTTGACAAAGACTCTGCCCGCCTCCATAAGCCCTTCAAGATGAGCTTCCAGCTCTTTTATAACCACAGGCAGTTCCTCGATCGGAATAATGTCCACTGTGAAATCGACAATGTCATCTACGGCGGTGCTTCCCTTATCAAAGCCCAGCCCTAAGATCATCACAGACACCTTATCGAGAACTAGCCGGCGCAGTTCATCCTTAATTTCTTCTTCCGTATGTCCCTTTGCTTTGTAGGCCGCTATTTCTCTTTGTACACTATCATAGGGCGCGCGGCGCTCCCACTTTTCAATTTCGCGGTTGTAAGCGTCGATAACGTCGAGGGAATCATAGCCCTCAGGAAGGTCAAGAACCACAAACTCGTAGTCATCCGGGTTATCATTTGAAGATCCTGCCGCAGGTGTATTCAAACCCGGGTTCGCAAGCGGGGCGTCGAGTGGATCCACAAGCGGTACAACATTGGGCGTCGCCGTTGCAGTGCTCTCCCGCACAGTGATATGAGGTGCCCGTCTCTCAGCGGCAGATGCCTCCTCCTCAGCCTGGCGCTTGGCAAACCATTCATCAACAGTATCTGGAGTGATGTGATCAGGAACAATCTCGCGGCAGTTAATAACATTGGCGGGGTCTTCTTCGTGCGGGAGGAAGGCGTTGTCCTTGCAAAGGCGGGGTGTGTTGACTACCATGAGGTAGGCACATGTAGTGATTTCCTTGATCCAAGCAATGCTGTCTTGTGATGCGGCCGGGTCGCAATAGTACTGGATTTCGATGGTGCGCTCACGATGGGTCAGGTCGCAAAGTGTCCCTCCCGTCAATTTGTGTACAAGGAAACGCTGGTCACCCTTAACTTGCATATCAGTCGTGGAAGACTTAACCTCGTCGGCTCCCTTTTTCCATTCCTCATCAAGCCAACTTCCATCTTCGTGGTGCTGTTTGGTGGCGCGCCCAAGAACATAGGCTGCCATGTGTGGGTCGGGAACGGGTGGGGCATGGCCGGGTGGATGCGCCTGCGCATGGAACTGGACAATATAGCTGTTGTAGCAATATTTGTAGCTCCACCACCCCGACATAAAGTAAAGACATTCGCCGTCCATATTCTTCATGATATCCCAACCGCTAGTAGATGCGCGAACAAGTTCCTTAGCCTCATTCTCCTTGGCAAGTTCACTAGCTGTAGCATTTGGTGGCGCAGGTGGGGTGATGACCGGTATTGCGCAGAGGTATTCGGCATGCGGGAGTTTCATGTGTTGGTAAGATTCTTGAATAGAGTCGGAAGCCGATTCCGATGACGAGGCGGGGTCGTTAACAGTGGCAACGTCGGACTCGGAATTTGTGCGGGGTAGACCGTCCGTCGAGGATTTTCCTAGAAGACTCTTTACTTCATCAGGAAAGATATATGAGTTGGTGAATGCGATCTCGAACTATAGAATGGGGATTGGACGGGTTAGAACTCTGAAATCGTAAATGCGCCGGCAGTGATGACGTTGCGACAGGTGCATATGTGTACTAACTTGTGGATACGCATAGATATCGCGGTTAATTGAACTTGAAGATGCGCACACTTTGGTCGCCAAGCCGGCAAGACCAAATATGATGCGATAAAGGACCATTGTGGTTGATTGGTTGGTATGATGATGCTGGTGTTGTCGACAATACGATGATCAAGATGCGCCGATGCTGGCCTGGAGGATTGACTTTAGCTTAACGTAAAGTGGCACTAATTAACATGTGTTAATCCGTGGTTTTGCCGGTCTGCACACATAACCCTAAACATGAAACATTAAAGGGTTAACTGACATTCAGCTAGAACCGGGTTTTGCACCTGGCCCAATTCTGCCAGACAAGTACATAAGTCTAGATATCCGAATATCATGACACATACGACCATAGCCTGCGGAAAATACGGGGTCCCGTCTGCTCCCCCATAGTCAAGCCACAGAGCGCTGGATTAGTAGTACGGTGGGTGACCACGTGCGAATACCCGGTGTTGTATGTTTTTTGTCCTTTTGCTTCTGGCCCAGTTGCAGGCTGACTGACAGAAAGACCTGAATCTACTTTTTTGGTTCGACCAAGAAAAAAGAAACTCGAAGGTTAAAGAAGTTAACAGCAAAAAGATGAGCGACAACTGCAGGATTCGAACCTACGCGGCCGAAGCCATATGATAGCGTGACGGTAAACCATTCGAGTCATACCCTTTAACCACTCAGGCAAGTTGCCTAGATGCTCAAAAGGAATATCAGCTATGGGACATCATATAAGAATGTCGTAGTAAGGTTGGGCGTCAGTATCCACCCCAAGATTTTCAAGCAAGCAAACCTCGTCGTCATTCCAAAGCCGAAACGCCCCCGCTCGAGTCCCCGTGCATACCGTCTGATATCACTTCTACCCACCCTTGGTAAGGGCCTGGAGAGGGTGATCGCCAGGCGGCTAGCGAAGGAAGCCATTGAAAACGACATCATCCCTAG